>CAUYNB010041535.1:0-15388 GCA_963574225.1 Lagothrix lagotricha | reverse complement strand
ATGCAGCCATCAAAAACGATGAGTTCGTGTCCTTTGTAGGGACATGGATGAACCTGGAAACCATCATTCTCAGCAAACTGACACAAGAACAGAAAATGAAACATCCCATGTTCTCACTCATAGGCGGGTGTTGAACAATGCAAACACATGGACACAGCGAGGGGAGCATCACACACCGGGGTCTGTCCGGGGGAAAAAGGGGAGGGGCAGTGGGGGTTGGGAGTTGGGGAGGGATAGCACAGGAAGAAATGCCAGATATAGGTGATAGGGAGGAAGGCAGCAAATCACACTGCCACGTGTGTACCTGTGCAACAATCTTCCATGTTCTTCACATGTACCCCCAAACCTAAAATGCAATAAAAAATATGTTTAAAAAAAAAGAAAAAAAAAATTCAGTAGGTTAGGCATAGTGACTCATGCCTGTAATCCCAGCACTTTGGGAGGCCGAGGTGGGCAAATCACCTGGTTAGGAGTTTGAGACCAGCCTGGTCAACATAGTGAAACCCCATTTCTACTAAAAATACAAATATTAGCTGGGCGTGGTGGCATTTACCTGTAATCCCAGCTATTCGAGAGCTGAGGCCGGAGGATAGCTTTAACCCGGGAGGCAGAGGTTGCAATGAGCTGAGACTGTGCCATTGCACTCCAGCCTGCGGTACAGAGTGAGACCCCATCTCAAAAAATGATAATAATAATAATAGTTCAGTAAACAAATGTCACTTAAACTGTATAAGAGTTATAAAGCAGTTAAAGATTCCCCTCAAAATTTTGGAAGGATACATAAGAGTGATATAGGATCATTAACTGGATTGAGACACATAGAATACTACAAATAAATAGGACATAGGGATATAAAAGTAAAAGTTATAAATATTAGAAGCTATTGTATCAACACATTAGGATATTATAGCATGACCATAAATCCTTTATGGCAGGAGTGCAAGTGAGACTCAGCATTAGGAAATCCACTGATACTATTAACCACATTCATAGAGTTAATGAGAACGCCATATGTTCATGATCATAGATGTAAAAAGATACCGTCAGGATTCTACAGCATAGGATATTTTAAAAATTAAACTAAATCAGAAGTGCTGTAAAAATGTATAAAATATGAAATGGCTTTGCACAAATAAAAAACAATGAAACCCAAATTCCAGAAAAGCATATTTAACAGTATGAAGAAGTCAATGCTGCTTTAATGAATTGATAAATTGAGCTTGACTCCATTATAGCTACTATCTGATTGTGCTCTGGAGATGAGAAAATGTATCACAAAGAAGAATACATAAAAATATCCATCAAATCTGAATATAAAAAATAGCTTTTCCTCTCATGTATTGTAAATTGTTGGAAATTGAGAGTATGGTGTTGATTCATAACTAGACAGAACAATGAAGTACAGAATTCAAAAACTTGAATGAAATATACATGGAAATGTGCTGTACAATAAAAGTAGCTGTGGTAACAGTGGAGAGGTCTGCTCTGAGTGTCTCACTGGAGACTGAGGCCCACAGATATGCAGCAAAACCTTTGTCTCCAGGATGTCTTTGCCTCCTGCTGGCCGTGTGCTTTCACACATCAAGAGAGGACATTTATCATTTGAGCCAGAGCATCCTTTGCTGTTGTCTGATGGGTGAGAGTTTTGTGGCATGGTCCATATTGTAATATGTTTTTGGGGTCCACGGGGTCATTCTTGGTCATCTAAGATGTTACTGATATTGCTAAAACCTTATTACCTTCAACTGACTCCTATTTATTCTTTGAAATAACCAGATACACACATTGTTTCAGTAATTCTTTCAGTTGGTGATTTGCCTGGTGCAGTGCTATGTGAGGTCACCTCCCCTCAAATGACCCACCGATGGTAAGAATCTGTGAACAAACAGTTCACAGGAGGGACAAACCACATGTGGACATGGAGTGGGTCATTTCAAGGTGGGGTAGTCAACCTGTACCCTAAACTGGCACAGACAGGAGAAGTCACAATCCTTTCAATAGAGAAAAAAATTACAAAGTATAAATATCCTTTGTTAAAAGAAGCAGAGATCATGTTCAGAGGATGTAATAGTATTAAAATGTGTTCTCATTGTTCAGCTCCCACTTATGAGTGAGAACATGCAGTTTTTGGTTTTCTGTTCCTGTGTTAGTTTGCTGAGGATGATGGCTTCCACCTTCATTCAAATCCCTGCAGAGGACGTGATCTCATACCTTTCTGTTTATGGCTGCATAGTATTCCATGGTGTATATGTAGCACATTTTCTTTTTCCAGTCTGTCATTGATGGGCATAGGGTTGGTCCCATGTTTTTCCTATTGTGAATAGTGCTGCAAAAAACATATGTGGAGCAGATGGTGCTCAGAGCAAGAGGGACCTCTGAGCAAGATGGAGCTCCAAGCATGATGGAGTTTGAATGGAGCAGATGGAGCTCCAGGTAAGATGGAGCTCTGAGCAATATGAACCTCAGAGCAGATGTTGCTCAGAGTAAGATGGAGCTCCAAGCATTTGGTCTCAGAGCAAAATGGAGCTCAGAACAGATGACGCTCAGAGCAAGGTGGAGCTCAGAGCAGATGGAGCTCTGAGTAAATTGTGCCCGGAGCTCAGAGCAGATGGAGCTCTGAGCAAGACGAAGCTCGGAGTAGATGGTGCTTAGAATAAGATGGAGCACCAAGCATATGGTGCCTAGTGCAAGATGGAGCTTCAGTGATTGTAGCTCAGAATAGAAGGAGCTTGCAGAAGATGTTGCTCCCAGTAAGATGGAGTTCCAAGCAGATGGTGCTCAGAGCAAGCCGGATTTCCAAGCAGATGATGCTCAGAGTAACATGGACCTAAGAATGATTAGAACTCCGAGAAAGATAATGCTCTGTGCTGATGGTGCTTAGAGCAAGATAGAGTTCAGAGTGACTGAAGCTCTGAGAAAGATGGAGCTAGGAGATAGAGCTTTGAGCAAGAAGTACCTCCAAGTGAGATGGAGCTTGGAGCAGATGTTGCTTGGTGTAAGCTGGAGCTCTAAGCAAGATGGAACTTGGAGTGATTGGAACTGTGAACATTGCTCTGAGCAATTGGAACTCTGAGCAAGATGGATCTGTGAGCAAGGAGCTCTAAGCAAGATGGAGCTTGGAGCAGATGTTGCTTAGCTTTAGATGGAGGTCAGAGCAGATGGTGCTCAGAGTGAGATGGAGATCAGAGTGATTACAGCTGCAAGTATGATGGAGCTCAGAGAAGATGGACTTCAGGGCAGATAGAGCTCTGAACAAAAAGGAGCAACGAACAAAGTGGAACTTGGAGAAGATATTGGTCGGGTAAGATGGATCTCAGAGCAGATGGTGCTCAGAGCAACATAGAGTTCAGAGTGATTGCTCTGAGAGATTGGAGCTCTGAGCAGATGGTGCACAGAGCAAGATGGAGCTCTTAGTGATTGGAGTTTTGAGCACAATGGGGCTTGGAGCAGATGCAGCTCTCAGCAACACTTAGCTCAGAAAACATGCTGCTCATAACAAGATGGAGCTTGAGCAGATGGTGCTCAGAGCAAAACGAAGCTGGAAGTGATTGGCGCTCTCAGCAAGATGGAGCTTGGAACAGATGGATCTCTGAGCAAGATGGAGCTTGGAGCAGATGAAGCTCTAAGCAAAATTGAGCTTGGAGCAAATGTTGCTTGGTTTCAGATGGAGCTCAGAGCAGATGGTGCTCAGAGCAAGAGGGAGCTCAGAGAACATGCTGCTCACAGTAAGATGGTGCTTCGAGCAGATGGTGCTCAGAGCAGAATGGAACTGGAAGTGATTGGAGACCTCAGCAAGATGGAGCTAGGAGAAGTTGGAGCTCTGAGCAGATGGAGCTCTGAGCAGAGGGTGTGAGAGCAACATGGAGTTTGGAGTAATTGGAGCTCTGAGAAAGATGGAGCTTGGAGCAAATGGAGCTTCTCGCGGATGGTGCTCAGAGCAAGATGGAGCTCAGAATGATGGGAGCTCTGAGCAAGATGGAGCTTGGAGCAAATGGAGCACCATGCTCAGAGCAAGATGGAGCTTGAAATGATTGGAGCTCCGAACCAGATGGAGCTCAGATCAGATAGACCTCCAAGATAGACCTCTGAGCAAGAAGGAGCTCCAAGCAAGATGGAGCCTGGAGCAGATATTGCTTGTATAAGGTAGAGCTCCGAGCGGATGGTGCTCAGAGTGAGAGGGAGAGCGGAGTGATTGGCACTCTGAACATTGCTCTGAGCAATTGGAGCTCTGCACAAGATGCAGCTTGGAGCAGATAGAGCAAAAAGGAGCTCTGAGCAGAAAGGAGCTCTAAGCAAAATGGAGTTTAGAGGAGATGGTGCTAGGTTTTAGTTGGGGCTCAGAGCACATGTTGCTCAGAGTAAGATGAGCTCCAACCAGATGTTGCTCAGAGCAAAATGGAGCTGGAAGTGATTGGAGCTCCCAGCAAGATGGAGCTCAGAGTGATTGGAACTCCATGCAAGATGGAGCTCAGAGTAGACGGATCTCTGACTAGATGGAGCTCCAAGTAAGACAAATGTCTATGCAGATGGTGCTCAGAGCAAGATAGTGCTTGGAGTGACTGGAGCTCCAAGCAAGATGGAGCTTGGAGCAGATGGAGCTCTGAGCAAGAAGGAGCTTGGAGTAGATTAGAGTTTGGAGCAAGAAGGAGCTCTATTGCAGCAGATGTTGCTCGGTGTAAGGTGGAGCTCAGAAAAGATGATACTTACAACAAGATTGAGCTCAGAGAGATTGGCACTCCAAACATTGCTCTGAGCCATTGGAGCTCCAAGTAGATCGTGCTCAGAGCAAGATGGAGCTCAGAGTGATGAGCTCTGACCAAGCTGGAGCTGGTAACCGATGGAGCTTGGAAAAGATGTTGCTTAGAGTAAGATGGTACTCAGAGCAAGATGGAACTCAGAGTGATGGGAGCTCCTAGCAAGCTTGAACTTAGAGCAGATGGACTTCCAAGCAAAACAGAACTCAGAGATGTTGCTCACAGAAAGATGGAGCTTTGTGCAGACAGCGCTCAGGGCATAAACACTCAGCATTTGTTTTTCACAATCTTCACAGAAGGAAATTCTAGCAGAGTTTAGTACCAAACTTCTAGTGAAGGGGCAGACCCATTGGCCACATATACTATGATGCCAGTCCTAGAATCACCTTGCAATGGAAAGTTTAATGACAGTTTAGGTCTCAATAGAATATAGAATCCAAGAGAAGACTTAAGAATTCCTACCTCAAGCTCATTGTCTTTAAATAGCAGAATAGAGAACTACTTGTCAAAAGTTAGCTATAGTATCTCTTCCTTTGGTTTTCGGACTTCTAATATACTTCTTGTATTTTTCGCTTAACAGATCTGGGCAGGTCCAGGCGCACATTAGAGATCTTATAAACCGGCCCTCTCACCTTTGGGAAAGGGCTACTAAGGGTTGGTTCTGCTGGGTGTCACCTGGTCTTCATTCTCATAGCTCTTCCCTTTCCTGGGACCCTGGGCCTCTATCTTCCTTCTCCTTTTTAAGCCTTGCTTTCTGAATCTTCTTAGTTTATTTGCTCCCACCTAGAAACCATCAGACTTCAGATGAACTTGTGATGGGGATATCAACCTCTTTCTTTTTTCCCTCAAGGAGAACCAAGGTCTCTGGACACCACAAGTCAGACCTTCCAAGAGACAACAACAGTCATCAAAACCTCCTCACCATGACAGCAAGCAAGGAGGAGGGACCCTGAAGACCCTTGATGTCCCCTTGCAGCAGGAAGTATCTACAGAGAATGACCCCTCCCCCATCTACCAAAAGATTTCTGGGTTCCAAATACTGGAGGAAGTAATGTAAGATTAGACAGTCAGATATGAGCAGGCACGAGGGGGAGGTATCCATGTTGGAAAGAACCCCCCGGAGCACCTCTCTATTTGCCCAGTACTCACTCCATGGTCGAATTATCAGAATGTTGTTAACTAGAACCTGATAAGGAAGGAAAAGGGCAAAAGGGGAATTCCCAAGAGCTGAGCAGGCACAATGGGTACAAAATTGAAGGCTCTACCTTCCTGGGATGGCAGTAATAAGCAGTGTCACCATTAGATAGGATTCTTATTGATCACTGGTTCCTGTGCATGTGTATTAAGCACAGTAAGGGAGGATCCGTAGACTTCAGTGAGAACTGGATAAAGAAAGAACTGAGGCAACAGAAGATCACAGTGCACAATGTCATGGGGAGTGTTTCCAGCAGGGTCGGCCCACTCCTTTCCTGGAGTGTACTTGTACTTCCCAAATAAACTTTTCTTGGTTTACAAATTGGTCTTTTGGGTAAATTCTTTCTTCCAAAAAGACAACCAAGGATCGCCCAGGTCGGTAACATTATCATGGGATGTCACTCATAGTAAGAGTCTGTTTCTGAGGATCTCAAAGTGAATTCAATAATGACAAGGTGTATCAATGATAGAGTTGCTAAGAAAAAAAAAACAGTTCAATAATACTTGACTTACTAAGAAATTTGTCTAGGGTTTGGCTGTTTTTCAACTGTGGGAAAATCCCAAAAGCCAGGTGCAGTGGTGCACAACCGTAGCCCCAACTACCCCAGAGGCTGAGGCAGGAAGATTCCTTGAGCCCAGGAATTCAAGGCTGTAGTGTGAAATATGGTGTCAGTGAATAGCCACTCTCTCACTTCAGCCTGGGCTACATAGCATGACACTGTCTCTCAGAAAGATTACAACAATTATAAAACATTTGTATCAACAGAAATGTAACTTCTTTTGTGTCTCATTATTTTAAATATTCACTCAGTGCACTTTAACTTATAATTTTGATGGTGTTTTTATGATCTTAATACCCAGAAAAGTAATATAGTCTCATGCTAAATGAGGCCTCAACCTTCTATCTTTGCCTGGGTCCATGTCCTAGCACATCATAAAAGAGCAAATCTAATGTTTTTAAGAAAGCATTGCAGCAGATAAAAGAGAGTAAATTAAATGGATGTTCTAATACATAAATTACAAACTAGCTAGCAGATTAAAAAAATCAATATATTGCTTTGTGTTATTTCTCTGAGTATACCCATATCTATGTACCCATGAAATGTTGGCATGCCTCCATTGAGACTTATTTTTTTCTCCTTAATTTATGTAAAATATAACATACAGTTTAGTGGCATCAAGTAAAGTGACAGAACATATGATATTTTGGTTTTCCATTTCTGAGTTACTTCACTTAGAATAATGGCCTCCAGCTCCCTCCAAGTTGCTGCAAAAGACATTATTTCATCCCTTTTTATGGCTGAGTAGTATCCCATGCTGTATATACACCACAATTTCTGTATGCACTCATTGGTTGATGGGCACTTAGGTTGGTTCCATATCTTTGCAATTGCAAATTATGCTATAAACATGCATTTGCACGTGACTTTGTGTCTTTTTTCATGTGACTACTTCTTTTCCTTTGAGTAGATACCCAGTAGTGGGATTGTTGGATTAAATGGTAGTTCTACTTTTACTTCTTTAAGGACTCTCCATGCTGTTTTCCATACTGGTTGTACTAATTTACATTCCCACCAGTCATGTAAAAGTGTTCCCTCTTCACATTCAAGCTGACATTGTTTTTCAACTTTTTAATTGTAGCAGTTCTTGCAGGAGTAAGGTTGTATCTCACTGTGGTTTTCATTTGCATTTCCTTGATTAGTGATGTTAGTGCCCTTTAAATTGAGACTTCAGTAGTTTCTTTGTTTCATTCTCCATATGAGACCACAACAAGACAGCTAAATTTCTATTTATTTTTATTTTGACATGAAGTCTCACTCTTCCCCAGGCTGGAGTGCAGTGGCACGATCTTTGCTCAATGCAACCTCCATCTCCCAGGTTCAAGCAGTTCTTCCATCTCAGCCTCCCGAGTAGTTGGGACTACAGGTGCCTGCCACCATGTCCAGCTAATTTTTGTATTTTTAGTAGAGACAGGGTTTCACTATATTGGTCAGGCTGGTCTCCAACTCCTGACCTCAGGTAATCCACCCACCTCAGCCTCCCAAAGTTCTGGGATTACAGGTGTGAGCCACTGCTCCCAGCCAAGGCCACAAGACATCTATCTATGAACGCTCACCAGACACCAAATTTTTTGGTGAGTTGATGTTAAATTCCCAGCCTCCAGAACTCTAATCATGTCTGTTGTTTATAACCCACCCAGTTTATGACATTTAGTTATAGCAGCCTGAATGGGCTAAAATGGTATGTGTGTAAATTAACCGTCTTAGCACTGTGTTTGCTCAAATCTGTAAGTTTTTGGTATGTTGTGTTTTTTATTTCTTTTATCGCAAGAAAATTTCTGACTTCCCTTGTGATTTCTTTTTTGATACATTGGCTAGTTAAGAGTATGTTGTTTAATTTTTCTTTTCTTTTCTATTTTTTTTTTTTTTAATTGAGACAGGATCTCGCTCTGTCAGCCAGGGTGGATGGCAGTGGTGCAATCTCTGCTCACTGCAACCTCCCTCTGACTCCCAGGTTCAAGTGGCTTTCATGCTTTAGCCTCCCAAGTAGCTGTGATTACAGGTGCCTGCCACTATGCCCAGCTAATTTTTATATTTTTATTACAAACAGCGTTTAACCATGTTGGCCAGACTGGCCCCGAACTCCCGACCTCAGGTGATCCACCCACCTTGGCTTCCAAAAGTGCTGGGATTACAGGTATGAGTTACCCCATTGAATCTAATTTTTCAAACAATGGAAAATTTGTGATTTTTAAAAAATTTCTCCTGTTAATTAATTTCATGTGTCTAGATATGATGCTTTGTATACTTTCTGTCTTTTAAAGTTGATTAATTATTCTCCATCCTTGAGAATTTTCCATGTGCACTTGAGAAAAATGTGTGTTCTTCTGCTGTTAAATGGAGTGTTCTGTGTATGCCTGCTAGGTCCAATCGGTTGATGGTGTTGTTCCGTTTATTTTCTTAGTGATCTTCAGTCTAGTTTTCTACTCATTGTTAAAAGTGGCATATTAGGGCTGGGTGTGTTGGCTCATGCCTGTAATCCTAGCACTTTGGGAGGCCAAGGTGGGCTGATCACCTGAGGTCGGGAGGCCGAGACCAGCCTGGCCAACAAGGTGAAACCCTATCTCTACTAAAAATAAAAAAATAACCAGGCATGGTGGCAGGCGCCTGTAATCTCAGCTACTTGGGAGGCTGAGGCAGGAGAACCACCTGAACCTGGGAGGCAGAAGTTGCAGTGAGCCAAGATCGCACCATTACACTCCAGCCTGGGTGACAGAGTGAGACTCTGTCTCAAAAAAAAAAGTGGGATATTAAAGTCTCCAAATGTTTTTGTAGAACTATATATTTCTTCCTTAAATTTTGTCAGTTTACTTGATGTATTTTAGGGCTGGGAAGTTTATGACATATATGTTTATGATTATTATGTTTCCTTGGTGAATTGGCCTTTCTATTAATATAATATCCTACTTTATCTTTTGCAATTTTTTTGATATAAAGTTTTTTTTGTCTGATATTAGTATAACAACACTAGCTCTCTTTTGGTTACTATTTGTGGGGAATATATTTTCCATCCTTTAACTTTCAACCTATTTGTGTCTTTAAATAAAATGAGTCTCTTGTAGACAGTGTATATTTGGATCATGTTTTATTATTCATTTATCTAATTCCTGCCTTTGGATTAGAGGGTTTATTCCACTTACATTTAATTATTGACAAGGAAGGACTTCTGCCATTTTGCTATTTGTCTTTTGTGTGGCTTAATATTTTCTTACCCTCATTTCCTTTATAAGTGACTTCTTTTATGTTTTTTTTTTGTAGTGACACATTTTGTTCCCTCTGATTTCCTTTTGTTTATATTCTGTAGATGTTTTCTTCATAGTTACTATGAATATTACATGCAACATCCAAAGGTTGTAATGATCTAATTTGAATGAATACCTACTTCAGTTGCATATAAAAACTCAGCCAGGGCAATATGGTGAAACATCGTTTCTACTAAAAATACAAAATTAACTGGGTGTGGTGGCATGTGCCTGTAATCTCAGCTACTCAGGAGGCTGAGGCAGAAGAATCACTTGAACCTGGGAGGCAGAGGTTGCAGTTAGCCAAGATCTCACCACTGCACTCCAACCTGGCAACAGAGCAAGACTCCATCTAAAAAAAAAAGTGTGTAGTTCAGTCTTCCATATATTGATATAATCTTGTGCCTGTCAACTCTGTCCACAAAGGCACTTATGTTGATCTAGCATCACAAGTGGAAAACATTATTACTGGCCATAAACAGAAGGCAATTATAATCACAACTACAGGTTTAAAAAAATTTCTCATATACTACCTAAATCCTATTCCCATTGAAAGCTCTGGTTCTGAAGTGTATCTTCTTCATGGGACTTCCAGAGAGTTCAAAGCATGTCAGCACCAAACTAATAATCAACCTGATACACTCAGAACAATTGGAAGTGAATCCAAACAGGGTTGTGATTCAGTGTTTTTAAAATGATTTTTCAGAAGGCTCTTAAAACCACTTTGTGTTCCACAAGAGATATTGCTTAGGGGTCAAGTGAATAGGTTGTGAAGCAAAAATCAAATTTAAATACCAACTGTAAGTGACTTTGAGCAAGTGGTTACGCCTCTCTGAGCATAAGGGAATTTTTTTTTTTTTTTTTTTTTTTTTTACTTAAAATGGACTAAAAAACCTGCCATGTATAGTCTTCAACAAAATCATGTATGCTAATATATGTAGCAACTTTACTCAAAATAGCCAAAACCTGGAGGCAACCCAGATGCCTTTTAATAGGTAAATAGTTAAACAAAAACTGAGCTACACCCACAACATGGAATACTGTTCTGCAATAAGAAGGATCAGGGGCCGGGCATGGTGGCTCATGCCTGTAATCCCAGCACTTTGGGAGGCCGAGACAGTTGGATCATGTGGTCAGGAGATCAAGACCAGCCTGGCCAAAATGGTGAAACCTCATCTCTACTAAAAATACAAAAATTACCCAGGCATGGTGTCAGATGCCTGTAATTCCAGCTACTCAGGAGGCCGAGGCAGAGAATTACTTAAACCCAAGAGGTGGAGGTTGTAGTGAGCCAAGATTATACAACTGCACTCCAGCCTGGGTGGCAGAGGGAGACTCACTTTCATAAATAAATAAATGGGATCAAACCATTGATGCACACAACTTGGATGAGTCTGTAGAGAATTATGCTGAAAAAATACAACAGTCTCAAACAGTTGTACACTCTGCAATTTATATAACACGCTTGAAACAACAAAATTATGAAAATAGAGAACAGATTAGTTGTTAGTAAGGGGTTAGGGATGGGGAGAGGAGAGGAAATGGGAAGAAGGAGGTGGATGTGGATATAAAAGAGCAACATCAGAGATCTTCCTGATGTGGTGGTGAATGCATGACCCTACATATGTGATCAAACTGCATAAAAATCAGTACATACATAAGTACAAGTGAAATGGGAGATCTGATGACTGGTGGATTGTATTAACATCAGAATGCTGGCTGAGATACTAAACTATAGTTTGCAAGATGTTGCCACTATGGAAAACTAGTAAAAATTATAGGGGCATCAATCTGTATTATTTTTTATAACTGCATACAAGTCCACAATTATCTTAAACCGAAAAGTTAACTTAAAAAAACACCAGCCTCATAGGCTTTATGTGATGATCAAATGAGATAGTATTCAGGGAAGGAAATTCACTCATCAGATGTTTATCGATGCCTCTCATCTGTCCAGACAGTGAATGCTGAGTGTATAGCAGGGAGCAAGGTTCACACTATAGTAGAAATTTTATTCTGGTATAGTGTCACACAAAAGCAAATTGATACTTTTTAAATTTGTGATTGAAATTTGTTTAATCACAACCACTCAGAACAGTACCATGCATCCTGTCCCTTCATGTAATGAAAATATACTCAGAGTGATGGCAAAATTTGCCCAGGTACCAGGTAGAACCAGAGGCAGAATTCAAACCCAGAATGGAAATGAGGGTTGTGGCTCATCACCTCTAAATTCAGTGCCTTCAACAAAGGAGCTCTCTTCTCTTTGCAGGGTAACCCAGAGAAGACAGCCGGAGTAGAATGTGGGCACATCTACTACACCAGGGACAGAGCAACTGTGAGTGAAGAGGGTGATGTCTGGTTCCTGGGGAGTAGTCATGACACTATCAATGACTCTGGGTAGGTGTGGCTGCTGCCAGTCTGACTGTTGTCACTCTCACATGCCTCATGAGATCTTCCTTGCCCAGACAGTCTTTCATGTATTGGTGACAGAACCCTCAGCTCAATTTGAATAGATCCATGTCTATGGTGCCCTTATCCCAGGTTTTGGTGCACCTCCCTAACCCCTGCATACAGAAGAATCGAAATAAAATTCAAGAGGGTCTGGAAGACATAATAAGACACTGTGCAGTTTAAAGAAGTAGGGGAAATGAGATTAAGAAGGGAGACTCTGTCTTGGTCCCCATAGGTCCAGGGAGCTTATTTCATGTTTGTGCTCCTCTAATGCAACACAAGATGTCACAGAACAAACATAGTAATAATAATAGCTAAACATAAGTGATTGTTGCTGATTTATTATTATGAATCCATTATAAATCTATGAATACAATGAATCTATTGAGATTATTATAAATCTATTTTTTATTATAATTATGTAGCTAACCTGGAGTACTTACTATGTGAAAACACTGCTCTTAGTGCTTTATATGATTCACCTCTCAATGCTGGAAGGGAGATGTAATTATTATCCCTATTTTACTGATGAGGAAAGTGGGTGACTGACCAGTGAGGAAATTGCCTAAAGTCTCAGAGACAGCACAGGGTGCAATCCAGATTTGAACTGTGGTAGGTTGGCTCTGAGCCCCTGTCCCTAAGCCCTACATGATTTTTAGAAAGACACATTACACAACAGTAACAATTTCTCTTGGATATTTTAGATAAATGGATGTGATTTTTTAAAAATTGCTAAAACAAGATGTATTACAAATTTTTACAGAGAGTAGATTTTAAATGCTCTTGCCACAAAAGAAAAAAGAAGTAATTATGTGAGATAATGGATATACCAGTGTGCTTGAGTGTAGTAATCATGTTACTATGTATATGTATATCAAAATATCATGTTTAATGCCTTAAATATATATAACAGAAGCCAAAAATCATGCTGCTAGAAAGGGAAATAGTGTGCAGAATTTGCACAAATGTTTAAGACCAAGTTTGAGCCTTCCAAGAGATATCATGTTTGGCGAAGTTTCTTGGGCCAGGTGCCCAGGGGACAAAGCATTGGCCCTCCTCTGTCAGTACAGGCAGTGAGGCAAGAAGCCCTGGGAGCACTGGAGTCTTTTGTTTCTCAGCCTACAATGTCCAGGTCTTCACATTTTGGGCCCATGACACAGACAAGTCAGGGGTCTCTAGCTTCCTATGACCTCTACCCTCTGTGCCAAGGGAAGCTGTGACTCTCGAAAGCAGGAGATTTGAGGACTTGGTTCTCTCCAGCCCTGACATCTGCTCCTTCATCCTCCAGGTCTGGCACTGGGTCTGCAGTGGTGGAAAGGGCTCTAGTGGAGCACCCACAGGTGTCGGGGTTGGCCATGGTGAGCAGCACAGACCCGATTTAAGGGGAAGTGAGGAGAACACAGGGATTATCGTGTTTTTTATATGGGCACTGTGAAAGCAGGTACCAGGGAAACTCCCAGGCTTTACCTGGGCAACCTTGGGGGAAGGATGGCATAGTATGCATGTGCACTTACCACAGTATGGTGACCTGGGGGCACTGTGGCCTCTCTGGCTCTGATGATAAAGATGACAGATTACATTTAGTGAGCACTTACTGTATGCCAAATAATGGAACTCTCACAAAAGGTAATAGTCTAAGAGTTCTTCTACTCTTTATAGATGAAGAAAGAGAAGCAGAGGTTAAGTAACCTGTCCACGTCACACAGCTACTACGGGGTGGAGCCAGAATGATATTTCAGCAATGTGGCTGCAGAACATACATGCTTTTGTTTATTAAAAAGTGTTTATTGAGCACCTTCTACATGAAAGGCCTTATGCAGTAAAACTGGGATAGCACTACTCATACATGAATAATAAATTGTCAGTAATTATCGAATGCTCATTGGGTCCCAGGCACAGAATTGTATATATCATAATGGTAAAAATGATGATGAAAGTATTGATGACAGGGATAATAGTGTAAACTACCTGGATGTTTTATGTGTATTATCTCATGGAAGCTTTAAAGAACCCAGACGAGGAATGGAACCCTTATTTTTCCCATTTCACAGAGAAGGAAACTGAGGTTAAGGAGAGATTAGGCAACTTATCAAGGCATGGAGTGGAAATTGGAAGTACAGGCATTTGTACCTGGTCCTCTTCTTTTCCAAAACCACCATAGGGTCTAGTGTCACCTTGTTTTTTCCATCGTTCAATAAATACTGTTTGTGCTATGTAATGGGTTGATACTCATTTTGAGCCTCTGCCCTCTTCCTGCAGGTGATGAAGGCACTTATTGTCCTGACCCTACAGTTTCTGTCCCATGACAAGGACTAGCTGATCAAGGAGCTGCAGCAGCATGTAACATCAGTGACAGCCCCATACAAGTACCTGAGGAAGGTAAGTGAGGGCAGCTGGAAGGGTTCAGTTTCCCAGTACTCCTGCCGAATGTCTCCTAGGGTGGCCACACAGGGGGAGGCTTAGGCAGTCACAGTAGTGTTGTTTTTTTCAGCATAAGAAGCAATTTGAATTAAGGGTGGGGTGAAATCTTAACAAAGTATTTAAGCTGACAATTAGAAAATGATCTATTAAAATCAAAGAGGCTTATCGATAAATCCTAATTCAGTTGATGACAACAAATATTTCTTAAGCACTTTCTGTATGCTGGCAATTATAAGAGTGTTTAAGATAAATCTGGTATAAATGCTCAACTCAGAGTGAGATTAAAAAATGACAGATACAGGATGACAGAGGCAACATTATAAACATGTGTAATGTTCTGAAATAACACAGAGGAGGGCGTAATTAACTCTGCAAGAGTTAGGAGGAGGTTCAAAGAAGAGGGCCTAGAGAGTAGGGATTTTCAAGATGGAAAGGGATAGAGGGGATGATGTGGAAAGAGGAAGAACCTCTCAAAACAAGAAAACAGGCTGGGCATGGGGGCTCACACCTGTAATCCTAGCACTTTGGGAGGCTGAGGCAGGACCATCACTTGAGCCCAGGAATTCAAGTCCATCCTGAGCAACACAGCAAGAACCCTGTTTCTATTTAAATAAGCTTAATATTTTTTTTAAAAAAGACAACAGAGTAAACAAGAAGCACTGAGGCATGAGACAACATGGCATGCAAAAGACAGCAGAGTAGAAATAGTGACATAATGTCTAATGTCTCCACATGATGAAAGTAGCATGTAGCTCCTAAAACT
>CAUYNB010041534.1:0-109040 GCA_963574225.1 Lagothrix lagotricha | reverse complement strand
CGTGTGTGTCATATGTCTGCCTGTGACTGTCATATGTCTGCCTGTGTGTGCGTTATATGTCTGCTTGTGTGACTGTGTGTCATATGTCTGCCTGTGTGACTGTGTGTCATATGTCTGCCTGTGTGACTATGTGTCATATGTGTGCCTGTGTGACTCTGTGTCATATGTCTGCCTGTGTGACTATGTGTCATATGTCTGCCTGTGTGACTGTCATGTCTGCCTGCGTGACCCTGTGTGTGCACTTGTATGTCTGCCTGCGTGACCCTATGTGTGCACTTGTGTGTCTACCTGTGTGTGTCATATGTCTGCCTGCGTGACCCTGTGTGTGCACTTGTGTGTCTGCCTGTGTGACTGTCATATGTCTGCCTGTGACTGTGTGTCATGTCTGTGTGTCGTGTGTCTGCCTGCGTGACCCTGTGTGTGCACTTGTGTGTCTGCCTGTGTGACTGTGTCATGTGTCTGCCTGCGTGACCCTGTGTGTGCACTTGTGTGTCTGCGTGTGTGTCATATGTTTACCTGTGTGTGTGTCATATGTCTGCCTGTGACTGTGTCATGTCTGCCTGTGTGACCCTGTGTGTGCACTTGTGTGTCTGCCTGTGTGTGTGTCATGTCTGCCTACGTGACCCTGTGTGTGCACTTGTATGTTTGCCTGTGTCATATGTCTGCCTGTGTGTGCGTCATATGTCTGCCTGTGTGACTGTGTCATGTCTGCCTGCGTGACCCTGTGTGTGCACTTGTATGTCTGCCTGTGTGTGTGTCATGTCTGCCTGCGTGACCCTGTGTGTGCACTTGTATGTCTGCCTGTGTGACTGTGTGTCATATGTCTGCCTGTGTGACTGTGTGTCATATGTCTGCCTGCATGTGACCACCTATGTATTTGTCTGCCTGTGTGACCATCTGTGTGTCTTGCTGGCTGGCTGGCTGTGTGACTTATGTGCCTGTGTATCTTATGTGCCTGTGTATCTTATGTGCCTGTGTATATGTGTGTGTGTGTCTATCTGTGTATTTTCCTATATGACTGTGTGTCTGTCCTGCCTGTGTGACTGTGTGATTGTTTCTATGTTACTTGTGTGTGCCTGTGTATGTGTATCTATCTGCCTGTGTGACTCTGCCTGTGTGACTGTGTATATGTGTCTATGTGACTGTGTATCCGTCTATGTGTGTGTGTTGGTGTGACTGCATGTGCATCTGTGTGACTTGTGTATGTGTGTCTGTGTGTGTATATCTGTGTGTGTGACTGCACGTGTGTATATGTCTATGACTGCACGTGTGTGTCTGTGTGTGTATATCTGACTATGTCTGTGACTGCATGTGTGTGTCTGAGTGGGTATATCTGACTGCATGTGTGTGTGAGTGTGTATATCTGACTGTATATCTGACTGCATATGTGTGTATATCTGTGACTGCACGTGTGTGTCTGTGTGTATATCTGTATGTGACTGCACGTGTGTGTGTATATCTGTATGTGATTGCACGTGTGTGTCTGTGAGTGTGTATACCTGTGTGACTGCACGTATGTGTCTGTGTGTGTATATCTGACTGTATGTCTGTAATTGCATGTGTGTGTGTGTGTGTATATGTCTGTGATTGCATGTGTCTGTGTGTGTATATCTATGTGACTGCACGTGTGTCTGTGTGTATATCTGTGTCTTGTGACTGCACGTGTGTGTGTATATCTGACTGCACGTGTGTGTGTCTGTATATCTGTGACTGCACATGTGTGTGTGTATATCTGTGACTGCACGTGTGTCTGTGTATGTCTGTGACTGCACGTGTGTGTGTCTGTGTGTATATCTGTGTGACTGCACATGTGTGTATCTGACTGCACGTGTGTCTGAGTGTGTATCTGCACGTGTGTGTGTATATCTGTGACTGCACATGCGTGTGTCTGTGTGTGTATATCTGACCGTATGTGACTGCATGTGTGTGTCTGTGTATATCTATGTCTGACTGCACGTGTGTGTGTGTGTATATCTGCCTGTATGTCTGTGACTGCACGTGTATGTGTCTGTGTGTGTGTCTGTGACTGCATGTGTGTCTGTGTGTGTATATCTGACTGTGACTGCACGTGTGTGTCTGTGTATATCTGTGACTGCACGTGTGTGAGTGTGTATATCTGTGACTGCACGTGTGTGTGTCTGAGTATATATCTGTGACTGCACGTGTGTGTGTATATCTGACTGCACGTGTGTGTGTCTGTGTGTATATCTGACTGTATGTGACTGCACGTGTGTGTATATCTGCACGTGTGTCTGAGTGTGTATATCTGTGACTGCACATGTCTGTGTGTATCTGTGACTGCACGTGTGTGTGTCTGAGTGTATATCTGACTGTGACTGCACGTGTGTGTGTCTGTGTATATCTGACCGTATGTGACTGCATGTGTGTGTCTGTGTATATCTGCCTGTATGTGACTGCACGTGTGTGTGTCTGAGTGTGTATATCTGACTGCACGTGTGTGTGTATATCTGTGACTGCACGTGTGTGTCTGTGTGTGTATATCTGACCGTATGTGACTGCATGTGTGTGTCTGTGTATATCTGACTGTATGTCTGACTGCACGTGTCTGTGTATATCTGCCTGTATGTCTGTGACTGCACGTGTGTGTGTCTGAGTGTGTATATCTGACTGTGTGACTGCACGTGTGTCTGTGTATGACTCTACGTGTGTGTGTCTGTGTGAATGTGTATATCCGCCTGTATGTCTGTGACTGCACGTGTGTGTATGTCTGCTATATGTGACTGCATGTGTGTGTCTTTGTGTGTATATCTGACTGTATATGACTGCACGTGTGTGTGTCTGTGTGACTTGTGTGTACCTGTGTGTGTGCGCGCGTGTCTGTGTGCCCGCGTGTGAGTGGGTAGGAGCAGGGCGGTGGGTGCCGGGTGCAGGAGCATCTTCCGCAGCGCCCCTTCCGCGCCCTCACAGGAGCAGAAGTTCTGCCAGCGCTATGACCAGCTCATGGAGGCCTGGGAGAAGAAGGTGGAGCGCATCGAGAACAACCCCCGGCGGCGGGCCAAGGAGAGCAAGGTGCGCGAGTACTACGAGAAGCAGTTCCCTGAGATCCGCAAGCAGCGGGAGCTGCAGGAGCGCATGCAGAGGTGAGCGGGGCCAGCGCCAGGCGTCCTCGGCAGAGGCAGCCCGGCCAGGGTGGAACAGAACAGCGCAGCCGCCTCTCGGGCTGGCGGCCGGGGCCTGGCCAGCCCCTGGCATGTGTCACGGGGCGCTTGTTTGGCCTAACGCTTGCTTGGAACTGGAACTTAAATCCGTTTTGGGGCAAGCACTCCTGCCTTGTGCCACAGCCTGCACCTGCCAGCTTCACTCATGTGTGGGACCTGCGTGACCCTGAAGGAGGCTGAGTCTGAGATCCCTGGTGTGGGACAGAGGGGAGAGATGTGGCTAAGAGACCAGGCTGCCAGCCTCGCAGTGGCCATGAGGACTGGGTGGGCCCCGCGGTGGGAGGTGCCTGGGGACAGGCCGCTGTGTTTCTGTGGCCGTTTTTCTTTGGATACACAGACGAGGCAGTTCATTCGTAACAATTACAACAGCTTTCACCCTTAACTGAACTCGCAAGCTGTATCTCAGTAGGTTCCTCACAACAGCCCTCGGCAGCTGGGTGCCACTTTCTAATCCTCATGTGATGGGGGTGCGCTGAGGCACAGAGAGAAACACTTTGTCCCGGGGCCAGGAGGCAGAGCTGGGCTTTTCAGGGCATTGTAGGAGAGCAGAAGGGACTAAGCTGCCCATGTCACAGGGTGTGGGATTGCTGGGTTGGGGTGGGGGCTCCACGTCTCCCCAGGACCCCTGGGTGTAGGGCCGGTCTCCTCCTCTGGGGAGGGCGTGGGCTCAGGGCTGCACTGCGGGGGCCTGCCAGTGTCCCAAGGCACCGAAAGGCTGGTCCTGAGTGTGTCCCTTTGGTCCCCAGCAGGGTGGGCCAGCGGGGCAGTGGGCTGTCCATGTCGGCCGCCCGCAGCGAGCACGAGGTGTCGGAGATCATCGATGGCCTCTCGGAGCAGGAGGTGAGTCCAGGCCCTGGCTCCGGCCTCAGCTCCACTTCCCCGGCATCCCCCGTGGGGGTGCAGAGGCCCCAGCCAGAAAGCACCTCTTGGGTGCCTCACGTCAAAGGGCTTACCACCAAAGTGTGGGCAGAATCAAGGTGGGTTTCGAGGTACCCAGGACAAGCAACCTCAGGAAGCCGAGACCCGTCCCAGGCCTGCAGGGGCGAGTGGAGAGAGGGGTGTTAGCGGGTCCGAGAGGGAGGGTGGCAGGATCCCCTGCAGGGAGGGCACAGCAGGGAGGAGGCTGGGGAATGAGGACCTGGCCTCTCACTCTTCCCATCTCCTGCCTCCATTTGGAACTTCGCATTGCCTGAGCCCAACCAGACGCCCAAGGGGCAGGGGTGCCTGTGGGTTCCAGGGTCAGCTTCCTGGGGCCCAGAGCCTGGTGGGGTGAGGGGAGCAGGGGCAGGGCAATGAGTTCCCAGCACGGCAGCTGTCCACGCAGCCATGACCTTCACTCAGGAACCTCAGGCCTCTTTGGGGTACCGGGACGCACACGGGTCAGTCTTGGTGACCGTGGTTGCCATCACTGGGGCCCCCAGATGTCCAGGAAGCAGAGGGGTGGCCTTGTCTCCTGGGGAGGGGTTTGGTATCAGCATGTCCCCTCCTGGGTCCTGTGGGTCAGGCGTCCATGATGACACTACCCTCTGTTCCCAGCACCACCACAGACACCAGGCACCTGCAGCACGTTTATTCCTCGCGGGGGACTTTGGTCCAGGGAGGGCTTTTGTCCAGATGGGAGATTAGAGCCCTTTAGCTCAGCACAGCAGAGCCACGCATAGCTATTGAAATCAAAATTAATTAAAATAGGATAAAATTAGCAGGTCAGTTCCTCACTTGCCTCTGACACATCTCGGGAGCTGGACAGCCGCGTGTGGTTGGCGGCTCCCCTCCTGGACGGAGCAGGCGGTGAGCCGCTCCCTGGCTGCAGAGGGCTCTGCTGGGCAGCAGAACCGCTGCCCTGTGATGCCGACGCTCAGCTTAGACGGAGGGCAGGGGCTCCGGGAGGGGCGGCTGGTCTGAGTTGCAGTTTCTCACCGGAGATTCCGATTCAGCTGGTCTGGGGCAGAGCCCAGGAATCCGCATTTTTACCCAGCCACCCACATGCTTCTGACGCAGGCAATCCAAAGACGAATCTGGCCATTAAAGCATAATTTTTCATTTTAAAACTTCTCGTGGTACGTTTTTGTTTATAACAACATCCAGTTGACAGAAAGCAGAGCTCAGAAAGCTGGGGCCTGGCCCTAGAAAGCTGGGGCCTGACCCTCGAAGGCCAGGCACCAGAGAGGGCGTTTCAGCCCCGGCCTCGCCGACGCCGTGCACTCATGGGCATCCTGCAGAGGTTGGCTGTGCATTTGGTGTGCACTGGGAGGAGGAGGCCGGGCCCTCTCCTCTGTGTTCCTCACCTGATGGCCAAGGGTGTGGCACCGGGGACAACTGTTAAACACACACACACTCACACATGCACACACACACACACCGGCCACATGGGAATGCAGCCACCAGAGTCCTCAAGGGCGTCAAGGACGCTGTGTCCGGGGTGAAGGGTGGAAGTGGAATTTGGGACAGAAACTTCCTCAGCCAGCGTGGGGTGACCTGAGTTCCTGGGAGTGTGTGGGGCGGGGGCGGGGGCCTGGGCTGGAGCAGAGGCACTTGCCATCCCTCTGGGAGCCTTCGGTCAGAGCACAGGCCTGGCATGGGAGGGACAGGAAGGCAGCTGTGGGAGGGCGGAGCAGAGGGCCTGCCAGGGACGACTCTGCTTGTGGCCATGCCAGGGGTCCTGCCATTATTACGTCTCTGGGACATCCAAGGAAGGTTGACATTCTGTATGGGGGGTCGGGAGGGCAGTTCCAAGGGTCTGGGAGACAGATGCCGGCCTCTTGGGGGTCTCTTCTCCGACTCTGGGGTCAGAGCTGTGTCATGCACCTGGTCCCTGGCTGGGAGTCCTGGACACTGAGTGAGGCTGGGTGTGGGCGGCCGGGCGGTCGGATCGTTTGAACTGGCTGACTTTGGCTGCGCCGAGCCCTTGCCTGCCTCCGGAAATGGGTAATTAATCGCCAGTAATTGGCTGGCTGCGAGATTTGGGGAAGTGAGCCCAGCTGAGTGGCGGCTGGGAGCCTCTTAATAGCCTTCCCAGTGCATTAGCAGCGGCCGCCTGGCTCCTGCCGCCTGCGGGGCCGGATCCCAGGTGGGCCCTTCGAAGGGGCGGCTGCCAGGAGGGGGCGTGGGATGCGGGGGAGGGAAACGCTTCGCTCCACCAGCGAGGGGGCAGACCCTCTCTGCACCCCCGGGCTGCCTGCATACCCTGGGGGCCGCCGGACCCGGGGCCGACTCCTGCCTGCTAAACCTGGAAGGCCGGCCGTCTCCTGACTCCCTGGGCCCGGCTGGGCTCAGCATCCTTCCTGCAGTTTTATGGTGCTTGTATTTCCAAGGGGAAGGCTCATGGCTCCCCTCCCGCCGCAGAGAAGGCGGCTGCTCTCTGCATTTAATCTGCAGTCCTGCCCACCATAAACCTGTCGGGAGGCCTTCGCATTCTCCCTGCCCCCAGCGTGAGCTATTATTATGCTTAAACTCATCATTCTGTTTTGTTTTGTTTTCCCTGCCCTGGCCCAGAACATCCGCACCCTCTGTGCCTCCCCCGGTCCCCTGGCCGGCTGCCGGAGCAGCTCGCCCCCCAGCACTCTGACCCTGCCCTCTGCTTCCCTGCAGAACCTGGAGAAGCAGATGCGCCAGCTGGCTGTGATCCCACCCATGCTGTACGACGCCGACCAGCAGCGCATCAAGTTCATCAACATGAACGGGCTCATGGCCGACCCCATGAAGGTGTACAAAGACCGCCAGGTCATGAACATGTGGAGCGAGCAGGAGAAGGAAACCTTCCGGGAGAAGTGAGTCCTCCACCCCCTGGCCTGGCCTCCCGGCCGTCCTTGCTCCCATAAACCCATCCTGCTGAGGCCTGCGCTGTCTCCGGGGCTGCCACCACAAATGACCACCCAGCGGGGGACTTCGAACCGCAGGAATTTGCTCTCTCCTGGTTTTGGAGGCTGGAAGTCCAAATCCTGGTGTCGGCGGGGTCGGTTCCTTCTGGGGGCCGTGAGCCTGTCCTGGCCTCTCCCCAGCTTCTGGTGCTGCCGGCGTCCTTGGCCTTCCAGGGCTTCTAGATGCATCCGTCCACACTCTGCCTCTGTCCCCACATGACCTTTGTCTCCATGTCTCCCTCTTCCTGTAAGGACACCACTCCCACTGAATTCAAGGTCTCGCCTGGCCCGATACAACCTCACTTGAATCACATCTGCAGAGTCCCCATTTCTAAATCAGGCCGCATTCAGAGGTTCTGGGTGGCCGTGAATTTTCTGGGGACACACTTCAACCTAGTACAAGCCGTAAGGGCAGCCGTGTGCAAGGCGGGGCGCTGAGAGTCGGAAGCACAAGGCAGGAGGGACGTAGAGGCTGGGCTGCAGCCTGAGCAGGGCCTGCGGCTGGCCAGTGGCCTTTTGGCGGTTTCTGTTCTGTTCCGCCTTCGATCGTAGCTGCTGGCTGGGCAGGCCCGTGATTCCGTTGCTGCGCCGGTGTCTTCTCAGCTTCGTGCATCTCCCCCTCCTGTCCCTTATGACAGCTCAGCCAGGCCCACCCCAGTACACAGGTGATGACACAGAGGCTCAGAGGGGTTCAGACAGCGCACAGATGCCACACAGCGGAGGCGGGGTTCAGACTCCCCCAGCTGGAATGGGGAGTCTGTGTGTGGAAGGGGTTGTGAATGGGGCCAGGGAGGGGCTGTGCAGAGCAGAGGTGGAGGGTGGGGGGAGTTGGGTTCTGAGAGGCGAAGGTTGTTGAGGGGCCCTTAAATGATGGAGGATTTGGCAGAGGTGACTGTGGAGGTGCCAGATGGAGAAAGGCCAAGACTTGAAAGTTGTGTCCGAGGGGGTCAGACCCCACAGTAAGGGTCTGCGATGTGACATCCAGGCAGAGGGAGACCTCCATTCCTGGCCCGGGCCCCCCAGAGGAGATGGCGGACCCTGCTGAGCCACCCCACGCTTTGGGGACAGTGTGCTGTAATTCCCGGGGGTCTAACCTTTTGGCTTCCCTGGGCCACACAGAAAATACACTAACACTAATGATAGCTGCTAAGCTTAAAAAAAAAAATCACAAAAAAATCTCATTATGTTTGACGACAGTTTAGGAATTTGTGTTGGGCCGCATTTAAAGCCACCCTGGGCACATGCGGCCTGCGGGTTGGACAAGCTTTCTGTAATCATGGAAAGGGCTGGGTTCCTTGCCCAGGTCACAGAGCGCACCTCCTCAGGACCCCAGACCCCCCAGAGGCAGGAGAGTGGGAAGCTGAGGAGTGGACAGAGGCCCCAGTGCTTGGCCAAGAGGGCATGCTGGGAACAGACTTTGCCCTGTCCCTGCCCGACGTCCACCCGGCAGGCCACTGCGCCGCGTTGGAGAAGGCCTTGCCGCCAGACAAGAGTTTCCTTCAAAGCAGTGCCACTCCGTCCCCAGCGCCCTGCTGGGCTGTGTCCACCCTAGGCCCTGGGCTTTGGTCCAGGGTTGTGGCCCCAAAGAGGCTCCAGGCAGGACCTGAGGGATGGATGAGGTGACTCTGGGTCCCCGGCAGGGGTGGGCGGACCCACAAGTGCCGATACTGAACCTCAGAAAGGACGTGGTGGTGATCCAGGAGGGTGTTTGGTGGAAAACTTTTTTTTTTTTGAGATGGAGTCTTACTCTGTCGCCCATGCTGGAGTGCAGAGCCACAATCTCGGCTCACTGCAGCCTCCGCCTCCCGGGTTCAAGCAATTCTCCTGCTTCAGCCTCCCGAGTAGCTGGACTACAGGTGCATGCCAACACACCCGGCTAATGTTTGTGTTTTTGGTAGAGAAGGGGTTTCACCATGTCGGCCAGGCTGGTCTCCAACTCCTGACCTCGTGATCCACCCGCCTCGGCCTCCCAAAGTGGTGGGATCAAAGGCGTGAGCCACTGCGCTTGGCCGGAAAACATTTTTTAAGAATAGCTTTTGATGATGGAAACGTTGAAATCTCCATGAAAGTAGAGGGGTGGGGTCGTGCGCCCTTGAGTGCGCACAGCACAGAACCAGTGGTCCTGCAGGGCAGGGGTACTCGGTTCCCTTGAGGCTCGTGCCTACAGCATCACCATAGCAAGCCCGATCTCTCTACAGCAAATTGAATTCTCTGTCAAATGCTTTTTACAGCTTTAAACGAGGGAGGTGCTGGTGGGACAGTCACGGGTGTTAAGAATTACCGTTGCATTCGGTATTACAATTCCCCTGGTAGGCATGATATTTTAGTGTATTTATTTTTTCTAAAAGACAGAAAAAAAAAGGTGTTCTGGGGTGCTTTCTGTGGCTTCAGCCTTTTGGAAGATTTTGTGTGGCTCTGCAGGTCTGATGTTCCACCCTCTGTTAATTCAGTGGCTGAAGAGCGGGGGACCCGGGCTGGGCTGCTGTCTGCCGGCCGTGGGCTGGCACAGCTTCCACCCTGTACAAGCGCAGCTTGGCCGCTTGCACCCCTCAAGGAGCGTGGGCTTGGTGTGCGGTCTCATGTGCAGAGGAATTGATGGAACTTGGGGCTTTGAAAAGCACCTGCTGACAGCGTGGAGCTCCACCATGTGCTGGTCATTTGACCATTCTCCCTGTGAACCTCGGTTTCCTCCTCTGTAAAATGGGCATAGCGACAGTGCCTTCCTTGTTCAGCTGTGGTGAGGTGCGAAGGGCATAGGGAACTGTTAAACTTCTTCAAGAGGGTGCAAGTGAGGTCTGGCGGGAGGAGAACAGGTGACCTAGGAGATTTCCAAGTTTGATTCCTGGTCTCTTGGGAGCCCGCACTGTGCCTAGGGAAGCCCCGTGGGAGGGGTTGGCAGGGAAGGAAAGTCACTGGGACAAGGAGAAGGAGCGGAGAGGGTAGGACTCTCCCTGTCTGGAAGAGAAGCGCTTTAGGATGGCTCTGGCCTTGCCAGCCGCACCGGGCGGGATCCCGGGCCGGGGAAGCCTGCCATTCCACCAAGAAGAGAGCAGAGGCGGTTCTGGATCCTCGGGTGTCGGGCTGGGAAGCAGGAGCAGGGCCTGCTGGCCTCCTGTCCCACCATCTGGAGGGCCAGGCAGGTCGGGCACGGTGCTCGCTCAGTGTCCCTCTGTGGGAGCCCACCGTCCAGCCTCGCCAGCAGCCACTGCTCTCCCCGCAAAGGCCGTGGGGCTGTGGCACATCGCCTGTGCCGGGGCCAGGGACTCCACCCAGCACCCCGGGGGTGGAGCAGGCCTTGACCCACATCCCTGCCCCCACGCTCCGCTCCTTTGGCCCTCAGATTCCAGCCTGGCCCAGCGGTTTCCCAGTCATTCTCCCGGCTACGCAGGAAGCCAGCTGGGATGGTGCCAGCGCCCCGCCACCGCCCTCCGACTTAAGTCCGTACTTGCCGCCTTCTTGGCTGGCCAACTCCTCCTGCTGCCCCACGGGCACCCAGAGCCTCTGCTCCCAGCTCTCCTGGGGAGGCCCAGCAGGCTGGTGGGGTCCTGCCGTGTTCCCAAGCAGACCCCGTGTGGGCCGGGCGAGGCCCTGCTTCCTAGATCCAGCTGGAGAGAAAAACAAAAGCGGATTTTAAAAGGGGGGGAACCCCACCAAAGAGCTGTATGTCATGTCCTCATTTTTCCTGGAAGCCGCCTCCAGCAGGACAAACAAATATATTTTCAAAGGCGCTAAAGCCAGTGACTCACTCCAAGGAACGCCCTCTCTTACCCCTGGGTCCCCACCCCCCCGCCTGCTGCAGCAGCCCTTCCCACACCCCCTGGGCGTAATTGCTCCGAGTGGGGCGGTGCCGGCCAGGCCGGGCCAGTGGAGGTGGCGGGCGCCTGGGAGCTGATGGGCCGCCCGGCAGGGAAGCCCCCAGCAGCCGGGTCTCATGGCCGCTCGTGTCTCCTCGCAGGTTCATGCAGCATCCCAAGAACTTTGGCCTGATCGCGTCATTCCTGGAGAGGAAGGTGAGTCGCCGCCTGCCCTGCACTCTTTCGTCTCCACCTCCGTGGACAGCTGCGTGGACAGCTGCGTGGCTCTGCCTCCCTCCCTCCCTGCCCGCGAGGCCCTGGCCTGCTCGGCCCCTGGCTCCGGCTGCCATGCTTCCCTCCTCCCTCCCTTCCTTTCTTCTGGGAGATCAGTGCAGGCCCCGCCCTGGCCTCCTGGGCCCTTGGGGGAGGAGCCTCAGGTTGCTGAGTGCCTGGGAACCCTGGAACCCCCAGGAGAGCTGCGTGGCCAGGCTTCCCGGAGCCCCCGGTGCCCGCCTGGCCGGCTCTCCTGTCAGCTCCTCAAAGGCTGCGTGGAGTGTCCTCACATACTGGGGGTGGGTTCTGGAAGCACTGCCTCGCCTGGCGTCCTGGTGACGTCTTCATAGGCAGGAGTGGCTCGCTTCAAAGGGACTGGAGAGAATAGCTTTTCTAGGTCCCTCTGAGGGCCACTGACTACTTTCTGACACCCCTAATGCCAAGCCAGATGTGTGGCCTACAAGTCCCCATCTTCTTTGGACAAGGCTTTATGTGGAAGTGAGGCCTAAAGCCCACTTTGTGCCAAACCCAAGCCCGGAGCTGCTCCAGTTGGCTGGTAGACAGTGTCCCCGGAGAATGAGAAGACCATTCTTCTGCACCCGCAAGGCTGGTGGCACTGGGCCTGGAGAGGCTGCAGGTGGGGAGCGGGTGGCTGGAGGAGGCTGCGTGTTGGACGTGGCCCCCAGGACTTCCCCCAGCGTCCTGGGGTCAGAGTGGAAAGGCTGCCCGTGACAGTTGCGTGGAAGGCCGCATGTGTCTTCAGCAGCATTCCCTGAATCATGTTTCTAGAGAAGGGGCTGCCTGCCCCAGCCTGGTGGACACCCTGTTTGAGCTTCCTGGTTGTAGGAGGGAGGCCAGGAGGATGAGGCAGTCATTTGAAAGGACGGCTGATCCCAGTGCCTGCCCCTCATGAGCTGATAACCGTAGAAGGAGAGGGACGGAGCGGTGTGGGGAAAAATCTCTCCATGCCTGAAAAACCAGTGTGGAGAAACAAGCCCTATAAATAGCCCGTCTCCTGAGTAAGTGGCGACGCCTCCCTAGAGGAGTGGACGGCACAGTGGCCTCTAGGTTAGGGCTCCCCGACATGGAAGCAGGGCGTTTCAGGAATCGGCCAGTGAGCAGTCCTCTTTCAGGACGAGGGGCTCAGGCGGCTTTGTGCTGGGGGTAGACTTCATGGTGTCCTTTGGCTGAGAGGCAACCCAGGACGAGGCTTCAGTAGAGCTTCCAGAGGGGTCTGGAGCAGGAGCTGCCGACGGAGAGGCCGGCGGGGCCAGGCGGGTCCTGACAGTGAGTGAGGCTGACATCTGGCCGGGAGCCAGGTGGACCAGCCAGTCTGTGCCCGTCTGTAGGGGCAGCTGCCGTCCAGAGCCGGGCTGTCATTCCTGAGCTCAGGAAGGAGCTCTCCTGAATTGTTAAAGGAGAAGC
Source organism: Lagothrix lagotricha (assembly GCA_963574225.1). NCBI lineage: Eukaryota > Metazoa > Chordata > Mammalia > Primates > Atelidae > Lagothrix > Lagothrix lagotricha. The sequence continues at coordinate 96,512 of CAUYNB010041534.1, read as the reverse complement.
CGGGCACCCACACCCCCTGAATTTCAAATATTGGCATCTGATGATCAAACGTCTTTGTCGATTGCTGTGTGGGTCCTGTCTGTGGGCGGGGTGTAGCCTGGGGCCGCCTGGGAACCCCTCCGGGGGTGGTGCCTGCCAGAAGGCTGCCAGCTGGGGGTTTTTTGTTGAGGGCAGCGAGGTTGGAGGCCCAGCCCAGAGGCCTCACAGAGTGCCCCTCGGAGGTGGGGTCCTGGCTTGGCACTGGCCAGAGCGTTGCAGAAACATTTGACGTTGTAGGGGGAATGGCTGCAGGCCTTGGCGAGCTGGGCCCCGGGCCCGCAGGTGGGGACACTGTGGCATCACTTTCTAAGGCTGCCCTCTTACTGGTCCCATTTGGCCGCGTTCGTGGAGGGCTGGCTGCTCTGGCTTCCAGACCCAGTCTACACGGAAAAGACCGAGGCAGAGAAAAGAAGGAAACCCAGGAAGAGGCCTTTGGGGCGTGGGGTGGTCCCGACACGCGTGGCTTGGGAGAGGCTATGCAGGAAGAGGAGGCTGATGCCAGGGAAAGGAGAGCCTGGACCCGTGTTTGGGGAAGGCTTTGAGTTTGCCCGGCTGTGGGCTGGCGTCCTTACTTCCCATAAGGGCTGGGGGTGATGTATGGTGACGTCGCGCTGTCATTAACCATAGCAACAGCGGCGATCGTGATAGCAGGCAGGCCTTCCATCCTGTTTACTCTGGGCCGGGCTTCGTCCCAAGCACTTTACCTACGTATTAACTGATCTGATCTTCGTGATAACCTGTGAAGTATGTACAATTAGCATTCCCATTTTACAGATGAGAAAGCTGAGACACAGAGGTTAGGTCATCTGCCCGAGGTCAGCTAGCCAGTACGTGGAGGAGTCAGGATCTGAGCCCAGCCTCCTGGCTCCTGCTCTGAATGTCCGCGCCGTACCCTGCTCAGCGTCCCCTTTCTCTGTCCCACAGACGGTGGCTGAGTGCGTCCTCTATTACTACCTGACCAAGAAAAATGAGAACTATAAGAGCCTGGTGAGGCGGAGCTATCGGCGCCGCGGCAAGAGCCAGGTAAGAGATGAGGCGGGGGTGGCTGTCCTTGGGGTCTGCTCCCTGCAGGCTCAGCGGCCATGTGCTCGGTGCCCAGCGCCCCGTGTGGCTGGTGGTAACCGACTCCACGCGTTGTCCTTAGAGTTATTGGCCACGGCAGTGTGATTGTGGGCTCCCCTCCACAGCGGCAGCAGGTCTGGAGAGACCCCTTCTGGGGGACTCATCCTGCTGGACTATCTCGAGCCTCCGCTAGAGGCCAGAGGGAGAGCTGGGGAGAAACAGCCACAGGCCTTCTCAGCCTGCAGAATCCCAGACTCCTGGCTGGGTGACCTGTGATCTCCGTGCGTAAAAGGGCCGCATTCCAAAAGTAAGGGCTTCCCGGGATGACTTGGGGTAGTTCACAAACTTCACGTGTTTAAAATGTGAACGGTTGTGCGTGTTTATCTTAATGCATACTTGAAAGAAAAAATAGTCAGTACTTTAGCTCGCTGTGTTTTCAGACGCCGTTGCTTGGAATGAGACCGAAAGGTTATTTACGCTAGAGCAGGGGCTGGCCAACTGGGACTCTGGGGCTAATCCGGCCCACCATCTGTTCTTGTGAATAAAGTTTTATTGGAACACAGCCATGCCCGTTTGTTTACATATTACCATGACGGCATCCCTGCTGCTCTGGTGAAGTTGCTGTCATGACCAAAAGTGTATGGCCTACAGGATCTCAAATGTTTACTATCCGGCTCTTCATAGAAAAAGTCTGCTGACTTCCGAGTTAGAGGAAAAAGAAGTTGGCTTGAGAAAATAGTAAATGATGGTGGAGATGAGAGGTTCAGTGGCACACCTTTGAAAGGGGGATCCGGGGCGCTCGGTGTTTGGGAGAGTTTGTTTTGCGTCTGGGCTCTCCAAGCGTCAGCTCAGAGCAGATGCTGGAAGCGCTGCACGGAGGAGGCGGGCGGAGGCAGTGGGCACTCTCTGGTGGTTGCTGGATTGGGGTTGGTCGAGGCCTTTCCTTCCTGGGGGCCTCAGTGGCCAAGGGGCCAGGTGAGAGTGACAAAGGGTGAGAACAGCGTGAGCTGGGATAAGGGGACCCCAAGGTTTTCCTAGGTGGGTACTCCCTATATTGGCATTCTCTAGCCCCTCCCCAGAGCTGCCCGCCTTCCCTCTCCCAGGCTGTCAGAGGTTGAGACCCACAGGGCATAGAGAGCAACCATCACGGGTTGGGGGGGGTCCCGGTGTCTGCTGTGAAACAGCCACTTCCCGACAGCCTAAGAAACTCCCCCGAGCCACCCCTCCTCGCATTCCCAACATCCGGCCACGATACCAGGGGCTGAGCTTGGTCTTCACCTGCAGGGATTGTGGAAAGGGGCCGAGTTTGGCTTGCAGAGAGGGTTTTCCTGTCTAGTTTTCTGTAGCCAGAGTTGACCAGTCTGCTTGCCCTTCTAACAGATATGTCAAACCAAGAGCGAGTGGCACAGAGTATGTATTCCAAAGATGTAGCTGTGGGGTGGCTGTGTGTGTGTGTGTGTGTGTGTGTGTGTGTGTGCGCTCGTGTGTGTTTGAGACGGAGTATTGGTCTGTCACTCAAGCTGGAGTACAGTGGCATGACCCTGGCTGACTGCAACCTCTGCCTCCCAAGTTCAAGCGATTCTCATGCCTCAGCCTCCCAAGTAGGTGGGATTATAGGCATGCGCCACTGTGTCCTGCTAATTTTTTGTATTTTTAGTAGAGGCTATGTTGCCCAGGCTGGTCTCTAACTCCTGACCTCAGGTGATCCACCTGCCTCAGCCTCCCAAAGTGCCGGGATTACAGGTGTGAGCCACCACGTGCTATGGTGTTTTTGAAATTGAAGTGCATTCAGGAACTTTCTGGACTGAGAGGGAAAAACTCAAGTAAGTGCCAGGCAGGGAACATAGAGATGTGAGGCCCGAGAGGCAGCAGGGAGAGGTGGGGATTGTGGCTAAAGGCCTCGAGATGTATTTGGAAAACATCCTCAGGCGTCTGCTGGGCACCTATTGTATGCTCATTCTCTCGCTGGCCTTCCCAGGTACCCTCCCGTGACCTGTGTGGGGGCATTGAGGCTGGGCTCGTGGTGGGAGCCCTTCCTGGTAGCTGGACTGGGGGCTCTGAAGAGCACAGGCCCTTCCCCTCCCCCTGTGTGAGGGCCATGTTTGCACGGAGGGAGGTGGGGAGACCGGGGTGGTTTAGGGAGATGGGGGTGTCGGCGCCCTGCGTGTCCTGTTGTGGTGGCCTGGCTTGTGCCCTGGCAGAGTGAGTGTCCAGTGGAGTGAGTGTCGGGCTTGCGGACTCATCCGTCCATTGGGCATTTACTGTGTGCAGGCATGGGGAGCTCCATGCTGGTTGTAAACAGGTGGCTTCAAGTCAGTGCCGCGGCTCTCCCTGGGGGGCGGCGTTGAGGGACACATCCTTGAAGACTCCACAGAATAAAGGGCCCCAAAGAGGAGATTGAGGAGCAGCCCCACAGGCGGACCAGGATGGGGCCCTCAGGTGCAAAGGCAGGGAGCATGGGAGACAGCGTGTGTCTTCAGGAACAGCAGGGAGCCCAAGTCTTTGGAATCGAGGGGGTCCTGGTACCTCCCAGGGCCTATTAAATGAATGAAAAAATGGAGAAAATTACGTGACCCTCTTTCTTTTGCTCAGTTTTGATGGGTAAATAGAGATTGTTTTTACCCTGTGAAAAATAGAAGTGCAAACTTGATAAATAACAGCTCACACTTGATGTCACTGTGGGAGGCAATAGGGAGTGGTGAGGCCTGTGGCTCACTACAGAGCTTAGGCCCCTTCTCAGCTCCAGCCAACACTTGGCCAGTGGCCCTGAATTTCTAGGTGTTCTGATCTTTGTTGAGGAGCTGGAAATCTATAGTTTTGTATTGAAATTGCCTGATTTTAAATCTTAGATTACGTTACAAAAAAATAGGAAAAGGAAACAACTAAACACTGTCTAAGCCGCACAGCGCATATTTGCTGTTGAAATTACCCCAGCCCCTAGCAGAAGACCTCTGGGTTAGACTGCGGAGGAGGGGATTCTATCCTTGGCCAGGCTGGGGCACCGGGCAAGCCCTAGAATGTTCCATAGCAGGGAGCACGTGTGCCCTCTTTGCACTGTAGATGTCCTTGCTTAGCCGTGGTGTCTGCAGTGCCTTGGAGTTGGTGGGGCTTCGCTGGTGAGTTTTACACTCTTCTGAAACTGCTGCTCCAGGCAGGGGCTCCCAGGATGGGGACATGGTGCCTACCTGCTCTGCCGCTCTCAGAAAGATGGCAGAAAGCAAGCGGGGCAGGAGGTCCCTATCTGTCTCGTTAGGAGACGGCACCTGTCTCCAGGGCTCACCCCTTCCTCGGATTAGCTGCAGCTGCTAAGGAGGTGGTAGCATGGCCTGGGCCCTGCCAGGGAGGGAGATTTACGCTTGTACCCTGGAACAGCTTCTGTGCCAGGCAGATCCACTGCCCTGGCACCCCCACAGGCCTGGTTCACAACCATGGGATAAACGAGGGTGCCCAGGTGCTAACTCTGAGATTTGTCTCCGCCCCGCGGCAGCGAGCAAAATCAACGGCAGCCTCAGGCTCAGCCCGTGAAGTGGAGGTGCAGTGACTGCCACCAGCGGAGTGTCTGTGTCTGGGGCTGGGTTCGTGGAGCCACTGACACGGCTCATCAGTCTCCCCGGACAAGGGTGTGCCAGGCCTGGGGTGGGCCCGACACGGCTGCGGTGACAGACGGGAGGTGTGTGCAGCGGGGGCTCTGGGTGGGCCAGTGCTATGGACACACAGAACCTGCAGCTCCTTAACTGGGCGGGGAGGTGAGCCGAGACCACCCCCACCCCCACCCCCACCCACTGCCTCCATGTGGCGGGCAGCTGCAGGTGGGACACTTAACTGGGCGGGGAGGTGAGCTGAGACCACCCCGACCCCCACCTGCTGCCTCCGTGTGGCTGGCAGCTGCAGGTGGGACAGGCATCTGGGACTCTGGGTCACTGACTGTGGGCTGGGGAGCTACTGCCCTGTGCTCCAGGCACCGTGGGCACCCAGGACACCTCTGTGGTCCGGTCCTTCTTTCTGACCTACCCTGGCAGCTCAGGCCTTGTGACCAGGCAGGAATCCCAGGCCATGGAGCACACGGACCCCTGTGCAGCCCTGCTCTCCTCTCAGCTGCCCTGGGACACTTGTCCACGCTTCTCTCTCCCTCGTAGGTTCCTGGGTGAGCAGACACAGTCCCTTCCCTCCACCATGACACGGGCCCCTCCCCAGGCACCATGGGAAGATGGAAAACCTGGGTCTGCCAGCAGATGAGCCCTGCAGCCTCAGGGGTAGGGTGCCCGCGGCGGGGGATGCTGCCTGCCTCTTCCCCGACGTGTTCTTGGGGGAGGGAGGTTGAGCTCCCCTCTCCGTGGCGTTTCTCTGGAGGGGAGCAGGTCGGGTTCTCCCTGTCTTCCCGGGCCCTCTAGTTTTTGAAGGAGACTTAGGTTGTCTCAGCCAATATTCACTGGACCCCTTGGTGGCTGAGTAGGGGACCTGGAAGTCCCATGAGACATGGAAGCCTTGTCAAAATTCCAGGGGCGCCAGCCCTGCCGTGTGATGGGGATGGGTGCTGCCGGCCACCGTGGCGGTGATGATGATGATGGTAGTAATGGCGCCGGCCAACAGGCACGCAGCACTATCGCTACTGCGATGATTTTGACCCCGCCAGCATTGGGGAGAGGCGTGTGATCATCCCACTGGCCAGATGAGGAGACAGAGGCGCTGGGAAGTGAGGGAGCCTCAAAGGCACCTGCTGAGTGGCAGACTGAGGGTTCTAGTCTGGCAAACGCCCCCTGGGAGCTGGAGGGAGGCCCCGTGGTCCCCGAGCAGCACACTGGCCGGGAAACCAGCCTTCCGGAAGCCAGCCCTGACCCGCCAGGTGGGACCACGGCTCTCCTGTGGTCTCTGTGGGGCCCTGTGAGGGCAGGCGGCGGAGGGGCTCATGGTGAGGCTCCATTTCAGTGAGGGGTTGGATGCTGGGTGGGGGGACCCAGGTGAGCCAGGCTCGGTCTGTGCTGTGGAGACACCCACTGAAATGGGGTGTGTGGGAGTCCTGGGATGGGACATGCCCAGCTGAGCCTGCACCGGGTCCAGGACCCCGTGACACTGCCTGTGTCTCTCCTCCTCCATGTGTCCCCAGCTCCTGAGGGCAGCAGCTGGTCAGTGGCTCTTTCTCTCAGCACCTCCACCACTACCATATATGTCTTTGGGGAGTTGCCGAGGGGTCTTTCTTGTTTCCCTGTCTCTCTCCTTGTCTCTCCATCCATCTCTGTCTCCCCCTCTGCCTCTCTGGTGCCCTCAGCACCTCCCCTCCCAGTGCGCACACCCCCAATCTCCTGGGTGGCTGCGGAGGCCGCTGTGGGTGGCTGAAGGAGGCTGTGGTGCTCGTGGTCCTGGCACGGCTCCCGTGGCTCCAGGCCACGTCTCTGCAGAAGACAGCCAAGAGTGGCCACTCTCATGTCATCCGGACGGACGCCTCTCACAGGGGCCTCCCACCTCGTGTCCCCAAGCTCGCCTGCCCACAGACCCCCTGAAGAGGTGTCCATCGGATGCTCAGTATATGCATGTTCAGCCTGGGCATTCGTTCAGTGCCTGCTGCATGCCAGGCTTGTCACACTCTACCTTCGGATGTGAATCCAACCTTCATCCTTCAGAAAAGTAGGGTGCAGGGATCAGCTGTGCCTGGCCCATCTCAGCACCCCAACAGACTGCCCTGATTCCACACTACAGGGGTGGACACGGGGTGGGACTTCCGAGGTGTCAGGGAGTGGGCACGATCGCCCCTCCCAGGCCGGACAGTGCCCATGTGCTGCGTGTGGATTTCCTGAGTTGTCGGGTGCGTGGCCCAGGCCCAGGGACGTGGGTGCCCGTTCCCTCGCCATCTGTCAAGGTGGGATTGAAATGGAGGCTGTGGTGGGATGCGAGGGAGGGGAAGCCTGTGGGTGAGGGTGATAAGTGACTCCAGGGACACTGGACCACACTTCCCCCAGTGGGGAGGATTCCGACTCCCTCGGACACTGCTGATGCCGTCGGGCTGGCCGTAACCAGCATCCTGGGGCTGTGGCCTCCTGGAGTCCCCCGCTGAGGCCAAGGCCTGCTTATGAGGGGACACGTCCCAGCCCAAGTCCTCAGATGTGAGTGCGTGTCGGAGTCACCTGGAGGGCTAGGGAAACCCACACGCTGGGCCGTACCCCTCACTCCACAGTAGAGCTAAGGCCCAGGACTCTGCATTTCCAAGGAGCTCCCAGGCACTGGTGGAGGACCTTGCTCTGAGAGCCTCGGTGCTGGATAGGGGTCAGCCCCGGAGCAGGGAGCTGGGTGGCCAAAGGGGTCATCAGGCCCAAGGTGGGCTCCCCCACAGCCTGGACCACCCATGGGGTTGCACTTGAGCTAGAACGATCCTTCCCAGGTGTTTGAGGAGGGCAGCGGCCTCCCCGGCCAGGACCCACCTCGGGTGAGGCAGCTCTGAGCTGCTTGACAGCTGAGGGCAGCCAGCCCCTTCCAGAAGGGAGGTCTGGTGAGTCCAGCCTGGGAGGCAGCCTGTGCCTCTGCGTGTTGGCAAAGCCATGCTTTATAGACGCTGTGACCACCCGAATGCTCAACCACAGCCCGGCAGCAAGACACCAGTGCCACCGAGCCATGCGGAGGGCACCTGCCCTGTCTGAAGCGCTGGGATCGGGCCTGGACCTGTTCCCGCCCTCCCCACCCTGTCACCCCCACACCATGCATCCAAGACCAAAGCAGTTTACGTGTCATTTCGGTGGCCGCCTTTCTAAAACTTGGGTGGTCACAAAGTGGAATATAAAATCCTTGATTAAATGTGCTGGCCAGTGGGCGTCTCTGGACTCAGCCCTGTGCCGTGTGGGGCTGCCTTCCCTCTGGCCCGTCTTGGTCTCCATGGCCCCGGGGGGGCGAGCGATGCACCTGGCCGTTTGGAGTGGTGGGATTGCCTTCTTGTTCAGTGGAGGTGCCATCCTCTTTCTGGAAGCTTCTCTGTATTCTGACACAGGGGGATGCAGGCCCAGGGATAGGCTTTTGGGATGCTAACCCCTCCACCCCCACCCCCACAGGACCCCACACGCCTGGGCTTTGGCAAGGGAAAGCTGAGCCCCACCTCCTGGAACCTGGTCCCTGAGATGGGCCATGAGCGTTTTGAGAGGTTGGAGTCTGGGTTGAGGCCCGAACCTCCTCTCCTGGGCTCCGGCCCCATCGACACCACCCTGAGGTGAATCACGGACCTCAGGGCAGTTGGGGGAGCAGCTCAAGTGCCGGCACCATGGTTTATAGTTCATGGTTCACTGATGGAAGGGCCGCGTTATCCTAGTGAATTGCAGAACCAGCGCCCAGGAATGCTGGGGCCTGACCGCAGACTGCGGGGGGCAGGGGGGTGAGGAGGTGAGGCTGGCTGGGCCAGGTGGCAGAGTCCGGCCCCTGGCGGCCACCACGGCCTTCCCTCAGCGATGGGGGTTCATGTGGCCAAGGGGTTCTCTCTTCCGGCAGAGATGGGACACAGGGACGGGAACAGCCCGTCCTGGGCTCCAGTCCTCTGGCCTCGGTCCAGGGAGGAGGCCCAGGGAGGCCGAGGCCCCGTCCCCATCTGCGCCCACTTTCCCCGCCTCCACCTCTGTGCCTCTGGGTCTGCTCTGCCCACGCCCCCGGCTCCAAATCTCCTGCGTTTTTCTGGGTTTTTCTTTCTGTGTGTGCACAGGCCTGTGTCTTTCTTCCCTTGTCTTCCTCCCCTTTCTCTCTGTCTCTTTATCTCTGTGTCCTCATCTCTGGTCTGTTTCTCTGCGTCTGCTTTCATGTCTATCTCTCCCCCCCTCCCCCAAGTCTTTGAAACTCTGTTTCTAGTTCCCTTTCTCCCCTTCTCTCTCCCCATCTCTTCTCTTCCTCCCCCTGCCCCGCCAACCCATCCCTAGGTCTCCCCTCACCCTTCCTCCTCCATCTCTCTGCTACTCCCCCACGTCTCTCCCTTTCTCTCTCCTCCCTCCCCCGACAGCCCCCGCCGCCATTCTCCCTCTCCCCTGCCTCCTCCATCTCTCCTCCCCTAGCTCTCTGTGGAGGGACTGGTGACCTTGTTCCTCTGGCTGCCACATTCAGACAGCTTGCAGAGGGAACAATGTGACCGGGAGGGCTGTTCCAGGGCAGGAGCAGCCAGGCTTGGTCCCCGGGGAGGGGCAGCCAGGGTTGGTGGGTGCTGGTGTTTGGGGCCGGCTGCCTCCCCTGGGTGCTGGAGTCACTGGATGGTGGGGACTGGTGGCAGGCGGGCCAGATGGCCCCAGGCTGTGTTTCAGCTCCCAGGCCCAGGGCTTGAGTCTTGTTTCACACCCGCTGCCTCCCTGGGACTGACCAGGAGGGGCCCACAGCCTGCCGGAGGAGGTGCCGGGTCCTCCCCACTCAGGGCCCGCTGGGCTGGGCAGGATTGGGTGCAGATTCAGGGTTGAAGTGAGCGGATGCCGCTGGTTTCCTGCGCAGCTCTGTGCTAGGTGGGGAGTTGGGGGCTCCCTGAGTCCTGCAGGCAGGGACTGTTCTCAGGAAGGGCAGCTGGTGGGTGGCCGGAGCCCAGGGATGGAGCAGGCCGGGCTGCAGGCTGAGAAAAGACAAGCGTGGCCTTGGCATGGGCCAGGGTGCAGTGCAGGGGCGGCTGCATCACAGGCAGAAGGAGGCGGAAAACGTGAGCGCCCCGGCAGCAGGTCAGTCAGGATCGGGGGGCCCGGAGGGCATCTCCAGCTGGGCTGCCGACTTGGGAAGCCATTCCCAGAACAGCAGTCTTGGTGTCTGGCGGCCGGAGGCGCTGACAGAGGGGCCCTGGCAGGCTCATAGGCGGCAGGTCACCCCTAGGGGATAGGCGGCCTTTGAGTCTGTTCTGCAGGGATGTCACTCCTGGTGATTCCCTAGTGGATGAGACAAACACGCACGGTGGCTCAGGCCTGTAATCCCAACACTGTGGGAGGCTGAGGCAGGTGAATCGCTTGAGCCCAGGACTTCAAGACCAGCCTATGCAATATAGTGAGAAGCCATCTCTACAAAAAAACGTTAGAAATTAGCCAGGTGTGGGGGCATGCTCCTGTGGTCCCAGCTTCTTGGGTGGCTGAGGTGGGAGGACCGCTTTGAGCCCAGGAGGTGGAGGCTGCAGGGAGCCATGATCATGCCACTGTGTACTCCAGCCTGGGCAATAAGCAAGACCCCATCTCCAAAAAAAAGGGCAAACAAGGTCCCTGGAGCTGACACCTGTGGGGGATTTGGACCATGCACAAGTCAGTCAGCGTGGCAGTTTGAGAGTGTTACAGGGCAGACATGTAAGCCAGGCTCAGGAGGCCGCTGCTGGGCAGGAGGCAGCTTTTAGGGAGCTCCACCAAGGCTTCTCCGAGGAAGTGTCCCTTGGGCTCTGACTTGAGTAATAAGAAGGGACTGGCCAGGCAGAGGTCGGGGCAGCAGCCCAGGCCGTGGGCACAGCACGTGCAAAAGCCCTGAGGTAGAACGCACAGGGCATCTTCCAGGAGGCAGGTGGTGGGCACAGGGAGAGCTTCCCTGAAGGAGGTGGGCAGGGGCCAGGGATCTCGGCCTCGGAGCAGGGACTGTGGATTTGATGCCGGGTTGCAGGACGGGATGTGAATTGGGATTTACAGCGGAGCCCCGGCTGGCACCGCACACATCTGTACCGGTGGAGCAGGCTTCCGTGTGCGCGTGTGAAGTGTTGCTCACGTTCTGTCGACACGCATCTTTCTGCCGGAGAGTGCTGGTAAATGTTTAACAACCAGCTTTCTGCAGGGGGAGGCTGTGTTTGTAGCACGTGCTGGTTGCCATGGTGTGAATAAACCCTCCCTCCATACCCGGTGCCATGCAACCGCGTGCTGTCACTGACTCGGAGCTGGGGAGAGATGCCCTTAGCACCAAGCTGTCGTGCGCTGTCTTCACCCTATGTGTGCAGTTGGCGGAAGAAGCCTCCACAGCACGGATGACTTTGTAGCCAGATGATCAGGAAGCGAGGCCCTTGAGTGCAGTGTGCTTATAACCTTTCTTTTCTCTTTTTTTTTCTTTTGAGACAGAGTCTTGCTTCTTCACCCAGGCTGGAATGTGCAATGGCGCGATCTTGGCTCACTGCAGCCTCCGCTTCCCGGGTTCAAGCAATTCTCCTGCCTCAGCCTCCCAAGTAGCTGGGACTACAGGCACGCGCCAGCACACCCAGCTAATTTTTGTATTTTTAGTAGAGACGGGGTTTCACCATGTTGGCCAGGCTGGTCTCAAACTCCTGACCTCAAGTGATCTGTTCACCTCGGCCTCCCAAAGTGCTGGGATTACAGGTGTGAGCCACTGCACCCGGCCTGTTTTGTTTTTTAAAAGAAGTTTATTATTTTTTAGAGATGGAGACTCGCTCTGTCACCCAGACTAGCGTGCCGTGGTGCAGCTGAAGCTCACTGCAGCCTTGACCTCCCAGGCTCAAGCTTTCCCCCACTTACCCTGCTGAGTAGCTGGGACTACAGGCATGTGCCACCTGCTCAAAATTACCACTACCAGTTAATTTTTAAAATTTCCTCAAATGATCTTCCTGCCTCGCCCTCCCAGAGCACTGAAATTACAAGTGTGCATCACCTTGCCAGGCCGTCATTTCTTTAATTGTAAGGTTATGTGTTTCCGTTTTACCATGAGCTGGTAGCCACTGGCTCCAGCACACCAAAAAAGACGTGGAGACGGCCTCCCCTGACTGCGTTTCCCCCGGCAAGGGCAGGTAGACTGAATCCGAGGGGCAGGGACCAGGTTTAGGGAGGAGCTGCCAGCATCGGGAAACTCTCTTCTGCCTCGACTCTGACCCCTGACCCCACTTTCCACAGTAGCCCTGGACTCCTGGATTCCCATCCTACACTGCCAGGAGGTGGAAGGTGTCAGGAGGATGTGCCCTCTCAGGGGCACCTGGCACGAGGTAGATGCTCAGTGAAGTGTTTGTTGAATGAATGCATGAGATCGAGTCGCAGACGGTACTGCTAGGTATTGGCAAGTGCTCCGGACCCCTTTGTGAGGACTTAGCATCCGAGAATAAAATCTCATCAGCCCCTGCCTGGACCATCGCAGCACCTTCTCACCGGACCCTCTCCTCTCATTCCCGGGTTCCACTGCCATCCCTCCCGAGACCTGCTGTCGGATGGCCCTTTAACATGGGGCAGGTCACGTGACTCCCCGCCACCCCTGCGCCTTTCGAGAAAGGTTCCGGCAGCTCCTCCCACCCTCAGGATGCCACCCATATTTCTGAGCATGGGCGTTAGCCCTGGCCAGGCCCTTCAGCTGTGTCCCAAAGTGCCACTTGGTAGGCACAGGGGGCATTTTCCCACTGCCATGCCTCTGCCCACATAGGCTCCGTTCCCTGAAATGCCATCTCTCATCCTCCACTGCTGGAGCTTTGGAGACTCGGCTCAGAGGCCTCCTGCTCCACCAAAGCCCCTTCCTCGCCCTGCGGTTCAGGACACCTGGCTGCCTCGCCTGCACCATGCATGTGCCTTTTGAAAGTGGCCTCATCACCGGCGCCTCCATGTGGCCTGTCTTTGTCAACCTAAGTGCAAGCTCCATACAGTTGGGGGCCACATCTTTCAGTGGCCAGTGTCTCCCTTGGGGGTTCAGGGCATGCTGGTGGAAGGAAAAAGTCAGACCATGGCATCATTTGGCTTAAATGGGCATAGGGAGGAGGCTGTGACTCCCTAGCCCAGGGCGGAGGTAGGGCACCTGGCTATAGGATCTTGCTAGGAAATGCTGTGTGCCATTCGGCGAGCTACTTAACCTCTCTGTGTCTTTGCGTTCTCATCCATAAAACTGGGATGATACTAGTTGTAGGGAGGATTCAAGTAACTAACGGATAGGAAGTGATGAGGAGGAGAAGGCCTCATCAGATGCGCTCAGTGAGCCAGCATTGTTTTTATTAAGATGTTTTCTGCACAGCCCCCGGTCTGGGGCTTCCGCACAGGCTCAGTCTCATGCTGCTTGTCCAGCAGGCTCAGGGTTACAGGTTCAGTGTCCAGATCCGGGGGCAGGCGTCCCTCGGGGCTTTGGCCCTGTGGCTCTGGCTAACCATAGACCCGGTAGTGTTCATCACAGAGTTGTGCTGTGGTTTGGGGGGATGTTTCTGCCCACGCATGGGGCACAAACCCACCGTTGGCCTGACCAGTGGCACATCTGAAAGGCAGAAGTAGCCTTGTAGATGAGCTCAGGGTCCACTGGGATAGTGGAGCTGGCTTCTAGTGCTTTCTGATTCCTCTTCTCCCAGGCCCCCACGTCCAGGGAAAGGTGCCCATAGGCGTGTCCTGCTGCTTGCTCCTTGGGGAGTTGTGAGCTGGGGCCTCCCTCTCCCTGCATAATCTGCCAGCAGTGGCAGCTTCTTCTGGCGCTGATTAGAAATGTAGAGTCCCAGGCCCCACCCCAGACCCACCGAGTGGGAATTGGCAGGGGATGTATGTGCACCTCCAGGTGTGGGTAGCACTGGCCTGGAGCAGGATGCTCTAACGAAAGCCCGCGGGCCAAATCCGGCCCACCACCTGCTTTTGTCAATAAAGATTTATTGGCACACAGTCATGCCCTTTTGTTGACGTATGGGCTGCTTTCACAGGACAGTGGCAGAGTTGAGTAGGAGGTGACAGAGACTGCGTATTTATCCTCTGGCCCTTACCAAAAACGCTTGCCAGTCCCTAGTAAAGCACTGGTTCTCAAGCTTTGGCTGCCTGTCGGGATAACCTGGAATTTAACATGCAGACGCCTGGATCTCGGCCCAGAGATTCAGATGTCATTGGTGGGGGGTCTGGCCTGCGCATCAGGACTTCGCAGGGCTCCCCACATGATCTGAGTGTGCAGCCATTGTCATGGGACCTTGAGACCCACGGTCCTCAGTGGCCTGGGAAGCCGGCAGGCAGTTCTGCCGCTGTGGGCAGGCCCAAGACCCAGCAGCCCAGCCCGGCCAGTGTCAGCCGCGTGCTTGCTGCCCTAAAGCATAGCCGGCTTTGGGGCCTGAGCTGGCTGCCGGGTCCCCTCAGCTCCTCAGGGAGTTGTGAGCTGGGGCCTCCCTCTCCCTGCACAACCTCCCAGCAGCGACTGTGAGCGGCGCTCAATCAGTCCCTCCCTCGGCCCCCCGGGTAACCGCCGAGAGGCCCGGCAGATGTTCGTCCTGAAGCCGCGGGGGTCTGTCACACTGGAAAGTGGATTTTAAGGCCAGGGCTGCTCGGGTATTTCTCCTTTCATCCTCCTCCACCGGCCTCACTCAGCGTGGGCTGCGGGGACACCTCTCCCACAGGAGATGTTTCGGTCACGGGAAGTGAGGAGCCCGTGCCCAGGGCTCTAGGCCTTGGCTTCAGGGTGGCCCGGGAGGCACTGTGCTACTAGGTGTTGCTGCACCCACTCCAACCAGAGGGGGAGGGTGGGAGGCGCCCCTGCCCTGGGGGCTGGTTAACAGTCGGGAGGAGGAGGAGGAGGGCTTGGTGCCAGGGTTGCAGTCCTGGTAGGAAAAGGATGGAAATGGTTACCAGGATCTTGTGCGGATCAGGACTTCTGACCGCCCCCGAGATGGCATGGGCTTGGAGGACTCTGACCCAGGATGCTGGCTGGAGACTGCTGGGGATGGGTGCAGAGGAGACCAGGACGGGGCAGCAGGCTTGAGTCCCTGCCCTGCTGTTCATCAGCTTCATCGCCACCTTCTCTGTGCCTCAGTTTCCTCTTCTGTAGGATGGACAGGTGGGTGTGTAGGGGAGACCACGTGAGACAGCGCCAGCCACGTGGCACCGTGAGCAATCCTGATGAGGAACATGGGGATGACCACTGGGGAGGGGGGATGTGGGCAGGCCCTGGCGGGGCTTGGAGAGTCTGAATGGGAGGTGGGTAGGATAGGTAGACGGGGAGGGTGGGGCAGTCTGCAGAACTCGCTCCCTGGTCCTGGCCAGGGCTCAGCGGAGACTCTTGGCTGGGGCTTTGGGAACAGCAGGGTCACGTCCCCCACACTCTGGGCTGTCAGCCTGCTTTGCTCCGAAACCTCGAAGCTTTGCCCCTCTGAGCCTCAGTGTCCTCCTCTGCAGAAGAGCAGTGATGGCTGCTCTCCTATTTCTGAGGCTGGCCGAGGACGCTGACAGGATAGTGTTGCAAAGCACTTGGCGTGGTGTGGGGGCTGGGTCACCCCCGCGTGACGTCCCTCCGTGTCACTCTTACGGTGTTTTCATCTCCATCGAGACTTCAGAAGGGCCGGAGCTGGCCCATACGAAACGCACAGCACAGTGCGGGGCACCTAGTCAGCTCTCGGGGGTCTGTGGGGTTCCGCACCTAGTCGGCTCTCGGGGGTCTGTGGGGGTTCCGCGCCTAGTCGGCTCTCGGGGTTCTGTGGGGTTCCCGTGCCTAGTCGGCTCTCGGGGGTCTGTGGGGTTCCGCACCTAGTCGGCTCTCGGGGGTCTGTGGGGTTCCGCACCTAGTCGGCTCTCGGGGGTCTGTGGGGGTTCCGCGCCTAGTCGGCTCTCGGGGTTCTGTGGGGTTCCCGCGCCTAGTCAGCTCTCGGGGGTCTGTGGGGTTCCGCACCTAGTCGGCTCTCGGGGGTCTGTGGGGGTTTCCTCCTCTGCGCCGGCCTCTTCCTTGCTGGGGCTTTTCTGAGGACTCAGAGGAGGGCAGTGGTGGGGAAGACTTGAAGCTCAGGGCCTGGCCCAGATGCGCCCCTCTCCCACCTGCCCCCTGCCTGCAGCCTGACCATGTCAGGGCAGACCTAGCCTCTGTGTGGGTCCATGGGTGAGGCCCCAGGGCATCATGGAGCCCCCACCAGCCTAGATCCAGGGCTGATGGACAGGTGCTCTGGGAGAGAGGCTCCGTGGCCGCTGCTCCCATCCATCAGGAGGGACACCGCAGCCCAGGTAGGGGATTCTCGGCACAGATGTCGCTGAGTGTGGTCTCAGGAGACAGCAAGCTCCCTGTGATTTGAAAGCCCCAGCCCTGCCCAGACTCTGGCCCTGGGCTATTGGCAGGGATGCCTCACCCGGGGGGACAGCATTCATGCTGGGCAGCCCAGCGGGCTGGATGCCCCCCCAGCCAGCCACATCACTCCCCCTCCCTGGGTCCCCACCTCTGCCCATGTCAGGCAAAAGTGGACAGAAAGGCCACTGTGTAGGAACAAACCAAAAACCGTCCCTGCCCCAGCCTCCACCTCCAAAAGAGGCTTCACTTGGCGGCTGTTTAAAGGTTCAGTTCTAGAGTCCGAAGTCAGGAAAGGGAGAACAGGCTGGTCCCAGGACGCCGGGCACCTGCTGGGGAATCAGCAGCAACCTGGGGGCTGAGGGGGTCTGTTCAAGCTGGGCCGCTCCGCCCCTTCCTGGCTACTCTTACGGAACCGGTGGCGAGGGATTCCTGGGGAAGAGAGGCAGAGGCAGGCCTGGGGCTCTGCTCTGGACCCAGCAGCAGCCTCAGAGCCCGCGGTTGCCTGCAGCAGTCAGACCGTTGCTCTACTTTTCTGCCCCATGCTCGGCCCCATCCTAAATGAAGAGAGACTGGAGAGAGCGTTGTGTGCGGGGCAGGTGCCTGTTCCTGGCAGGAAGGAAAGGCGAGAGAAGGGGTCTCTGTCACCCCGCAGGCTTGGAGTTCCTTCTCCCTGGTTTGAAGCGTTGGTGTGACTGTGCCCGTGTGACACATGAAAAGGCTCTGGGGTTTATTTCTATTTCACTTGGCTCAGGGGGATGCAAAGATGGTCTGGTTTGGCAGCTGCCTGCAGGGAGGACCTTGGGGTGTCTACGAAAATCAGTGTGTGCTTTCAAAGAAATCAGGCGGAGGAAAGGAAATTGGGAGGCGGTGCTGGGAGGAGCTCACACTCCCTCCTCTGGGTAAGGGGAGGGGCGGGGGCCCAGAGTGACTGGGACAGGTGAGGGAGGCAGATGGCAGGAAGAGGCCCGAGTGAAGAGGCTGGCGTGCTCTGAGCCTCTCTGATCCACTCTGAAATGGGCTTACTCTGTCTCCCTGGGGGGCCGGCATGTGAGGCGGACGGGCCAGGAAGTAGGAGCAGCCACCTCCACGCAGGCCTGGGGCCTTCCTGGGCTCTGGGGAAGCAGGGGCATCCCCCCACCTCCCCATTCTACAGACTTGGAGACTGAGGCTTAGAGAGGTGCCCTGAGCTCTGTCGGGGGGCAGGGCAGGGCTAAGCGTCAGGGGTGTGTCCCCAGATTCCCAGATGCTCAGGCGCCCCTGCTGAGGCTCACCAGGGCACCTCACTCGGGCCCAGTTTGCTTCTGCCCCTCTTAAATATCTGGGCTAGACTCAGATGTGGGCATGGTGAGGATTCTCTCATCTCAACCTCACAGCCCAAGGCTGAGGCACAGGCATGCTGAATACCCCTGCTGTCAAGGCGAAGGAGTTGGCACAGAGAGGTTAAGACCCTCATCCAAGCTCACACAGCCACTGTGTGGAAAAGGCAGGAGTTGAAGCCAGTGCTTCCTGCTCCTCACCCGACTCCGCCTCCCCAGGCCCCGCTCTGGCAGGACCCCAGGCCGTGCCTCTCCCCTGCTCATGCCAGCAGGGCCTGGCCTCCCCGTCGTTATGGCATCTTCTGGGCAGACTCCACGGGTTTCCCTCCTCCCCCAGCTCAGGCTGAGCCCAGGTGCAGAGATTCACCTGCTCACGGTTTTCCTCCCTCCCGTCTCCCTGCTGCCCTCCCCCGGGGTCTGGCAGCAGCAGCAGCAGCAGCAGCAGCAGCAGCAGCAGCCCATGCCCCGCAGCAGCCAGGAGGAGAAGGATGAGAAGGAGAAGGAAAAGGAGGTGGAGAAGGAGGAGGAGAAGCCGGAGGTGGAAAACGACAAGGAAGACCTCAAGTAAGGCAACCCGCTGTCCCCGGCAGGTCCCGGCCCCTGACCCACCCCGGTGGCACACGGGTCTGGGAGACCCTTCGTAGACATGGGTGGGGCGTCCACTCAGTGCCTGTGAACAGGGGGAGGCCTTTCCGCTTGTCTGCCCCTGACGGCCCCCCTCCTCCTCCCTGCGCCCCCCTCTCCTCCGCCCTCCCTTTCTTTTTCCAACCCTCTGGAGACTTTAGAGACTGATAGCTCATGTGAGCTCTACTCCTGAGCTAATAAATCCAGGCAATGACTTTGGAACTCTCTGCCTCCCGCCGCCTCCCGCTCCTCGCCTCCTGAGGCGCCAGGGAGGGGGAAGCGGGGATCAGAGGCGCTCCTGGAAGGACTAGGTGTGCAGGCGGCTGCTCTCACCTTTAGAATTATCGATGGCAGTGTGAGTTCTTGCAGATCAAGGCACAGCCTCGCCGCGGGGGCCGTGACAGCCTCCGTGCCTGCCAGGGGCTGCGGGAGCGCAGCCAGCTGGGGAAAGGGGGGCGGCGCGACTTAGCGCCAGGTACCTGTGACGGGCTGAGGAATTTGGCTGCAGAGAACATCTGGCTTCCTCACCCCCCTCTCCCAGACGCTTCCAGCAAGGGCCTTTCAGGAAGATGAATGGGAAGGCGGAGGTGATCCATCTGAGCCGCCCGCAGTCAAGCTCGGGTATCGAGGTCGCGTGCACCCCCACACACCTCTGCTAGGCCTGCATGAAACCAGCAAGAGGGTTTCCTCTGCGACGCCACAGGCGCCTCGGCCCTTGATAATACTGAAGGCCAGCAGATTGCCTGTTACAGAGCCCCTCTGGAAACAGCTCCTCTGGCAAATAAAATGGCCTTGTAGGTTGCTGCCAGCCCACACTCCCCTTCAGTTCACCAAACAGTCTTGCAGACAGTTCATATCTCCCTCTTTGGTGCATAAAATGGTCTTGCAGATGGCCACCAGCCCAGAAGAAAGTAACCTTGCAGGAAAGCTCCTAGCGCCTCCCATTTGGGGAATAAAATAGCCAGCCTGCTAACTACCTGTCCACGTGGCCTTAGTGGTGCATTAAGTAGTGGACAGCCCAGGTTACACGCCCTACTCTTTTTTTTTTTTTTTGAGACAGGGCCTTGTTCTGTCGCCCAGACTGGAGTGCAGTGGTACAATCACAGCTCACTGCAGCCTTGACCTCCAGGGCTCAAGCGATCTTCCTGCCTTAGCCTCCCAAGCAGCTGGGACCATCGGCATATACCACCACGCCTGGCTAATTTTCTGATTTTTTTCTTTTGTAGAGATGGGGTCTTGCTGTGTTGCCCAGGCTGGTCTTAAACTCCTGGGCTCAAGCGATCCTCCCACTTTTGCCTCCCAAAGTGCTGAGATGACAGGTGCGAGCCACCACGCCCGGCCGCAGCTCCCTTTTGATAAATAGCATGGCGTTGTACTGCCAGCTGTACTCCCACTTGTGAATGGAGAGCCCCTGCAGGCCGCCCCGGGCAGCCTCACCCCAGCCCTCTCCCCTCTTTCCTAGAGTCCGTTAGTGCCACGGCTGGCAGCCAGTACAGATCCAGCTAAAGAAACGGTCTCCTCCTGTGGCTGTTTGATTTCCTGGCTTGGGCGAAACCATCGTGTCTCCCCTCTCTGGCCTGCAGGGAGAAGACAGACGACACCTCAGGGGAGGACAATGACGAGAAGGAGGCCGTGGCCTCCAAAGGCCGCAAAACCGCCAACAGCCAGGGGAGACGCAAAGGCCGCATCACCCGCTCGATGGCTAATGAGGCCAACAGTGAGGAGGCCGTCACCCCCCAGCAGAGCGCCGAGCTGGGTGAGCGAGGGCCGGGGACGTGGGTGGCGCGGCTGGAGACATGGCGGGTTGCACTCACGTGAGAGTTTCATGCAGTTTGAGTTGATTGGCAGCCGGCCGAGGGGTTAGCGGAAGTCGTGGTTGGGGTCAAATCCCAGCATTACCTACTGGATGCGCTGTGTGGCCCAGAGTGAATTCCCAAACTTCTCTGTGCCTGTGTCCTCATGTTCTGAGTGGGAGGAATTGGTGGTTACCTCCGAACATCGGGGGAGAGCTGTAGTCACTTGCTAGTGAGAAGTACCTAGAACAGTGCCTGGGGTGTAGGAAGAGCTCAGTGGCTTCAACCACGGTGATTTCAGAGCAAGGAGATGTCACGTAAGAATCCCAGTGACCGGTTCTGGAGTTTTTGGTGGTGGTTTTTAAAGCAGAAAACCTGGCCACAGTTGGCCCAGGTTTCCATGAGGCAGCCATTGTTGGGAGCCAAGTAACCACCACCCCTTCTTAGAATGTCATGGGCTCTATTTGTCCCCACCCAGCCTCCACTCTGGTAGGTGTCTGGGTTTGTACCTTCACTTCTGTGGGCCTCAGTTTCCCCTTCTGTTGAGAACGGTGTTCATCCCTCACTGCCCTCCCAGAAAGTGGAAAAAAGTAGATGATGTGAGTAGCAGTTCCCAAGATTTGCCACAGGGGGCAGCAGTGTGCGTCTCTTGTCTCTACTTCGTTTAGCTGTTAGGGTCCAGCCCTCCAGCCACTGTGGGAACTCACCCAGGGGACCCGGTGCTCAGGCGGAGGCCCCACCTGCCAGGGCTCATCCTGAGTGTGGAGTTGACAGAGATGGTGCTTCATCTCCCACAGACCCCCACTGCCCGCCACTGGGGTCCGGGCCACGCACCTGTCTCTTCTTCCCATGGGAGATAGTGTGGACCTGTTTCATAAACGGGCCACTTGAGTCCCAGAAAGGGAACGTTACCTCTCTAAAAATCTCAGTGTTGCTGGGATTCGAACTCAGCCCCATTGGCCACAGAGCCTGTGCAGCTCCTGTAGGCATTTTCCAGCCGCCCCTTGGTGGCAGTCTACTTGGAGGCCCAGGGTGGAAGGGTGTTCTTCCTGCTTGATCTCGGGATAGTCCTCTCAGACCAGAAGGCTGATGCTGGGGCCTTGGCTGCAGGGTGGAAAACACACTCCTGGGCCTTCCACCGCTCTTCCGGCACCTGGCACCCCTGGCTTCCATAGGCTTCCTCTGGGGGTCCTGTGGGGAGGAATGGGAGCACCGGTGAGGTCCTGAAGAGGCCCAGCTGCGGCCGCAGAGATGGGGGAGGCTGGGGTGGCTCTGGCCTGTTGAGGGTGATAGGGCTGCCCTTAGGGGTGGGGGCCCTTTCCCCTTTCCTGCTGGAACCTTCCTGCAGTCCTCAGCCAGCCTCGATTGGACGCACACTCTGCCTGGTGCAGTTCCAGGCAGTGAGTCCATGAAGCTGACTTTCCTCGCACCCACGCCTCACGGGTCTTAAGCAACTGGAAAGGAAGGACCAGGGCCCATATCCAGGGGAGCTCGGCGGACTGACCCAAAAACAGTGCCACAGCAGAGACGTGGCCGCCTCCGGCCGACCCCAAGACCAGGCAGTGTCCCTTCCCAGTAACAGCAGAAGCGCTTCCTCACACTGGGTGACTGGGGGATGTGAAAATTGCCCTCTGGAGCAGGGCTTCTCCACCGAGGGCAATTTTACTGCCCCGCGGGGGGGGGGGGCGCTGGCAATGTCTGTGAACAGTTTTGATTGCCACAGTTGGAGGCAGCCACTGAGAGCCAGTGTGCAGAATCCGGGGCTGCTAAGCGTCCTGCAGGGACGGGACAGCCTCACAGTAATGGAAGAGCTGGGTTCCGATAGGGTCCTCGGGCAGACAAGGTCCGGGCCTACCTGAAGCTCACGTCCCGCTGTCACCAAGTCACCAGGTGACCCCCTTCCCAGCAACGTGCAGGCAAAAGCAATCATGGTCAAGGCCCTTGACTGCCTCAGTTTCCCCATCTGTAAAATGAGGTGATTGCTGGTGCTGCGACCTCAGTGGCTTGTGTGGAGGTTGGCCCTGACCAGCAGCACACGGGACTTCCTGGCACAGCCCTGGCTACCCAGCATAAGGGCTCGAGTTGGGCGCCACCGTGGGTACTGGCTGGGGAGGGGCATCTGAAACGTGGCTTTCCCATGGGGTTGAGAGCCGTGGGATGACACTGTCAAGGCCTGGTCCACTCCCTCCCTGGCTTAAAGGAGAGAGAGAAAAGTCCAGAAGGCAAAGTGCCTCCTCCCTCGGCTCCTGCCAATCACTTGGTGTCTTCCTTTTCAGCCTCCATGGAGCTGAACGAGAGTTCTCGCTGGACCGAAGAAGAAATGGAAACAGCCAAGAAAGGTGAGGGGCATGTGGCAGCTTTCAGCCTCCTTGGTTTGCATCCAGAGCACCTGAAGCTCGTGGGCTGGGGCGGATGTTGACACATTTGGCCTTGAACCACGGGCTGCGGTGAGGCCTCTGGTGAGGCTTTGGAGCCTCAGTTTTACCCTCCAGAAAATGGGTCTGTGCAGGTGCACTGTCAGGCTTATCTTTGTGACTTGGGGACACAGCTCAGAGACAGGCAGCTGGTGCTATGCGTGTAGTCAGCGAGTGGCTTCTGGGTGACCTCTGGCCAGCCCCTCTTGGCCTTGGGGACAGAGCAGCAGCAGTACACCTGAGTGACTCAGGACAGGCAGAGCTTGCTGGCGGTTATCTGGGTAGAGTCCTGGGGTCAAGGGAGACCTGTAGGGCATTCGTCCAGCCCTGAGGCAGAGCCCCAAAGTCCCCACCCTGGGCTCAAGTGTGCTGGGGCTTTGGGAACCGGTCTCGGATTTGAGCATCGCAGTCTGAGTGACGGGTTCAGGAGTGGATGGGGACACCCGGGCTGTTGGGGACAGTCGTGGGAGTGGCTCACATGGCAGGGAACCAGCAGGCATTGGTGCTGGCAGCAGAAGCCATTCCCAGTTTGCAGGTGGCCTTGCGATGTGCAGTGCGGCGGGGCTGGGGTCCAGCGCCTCCTGAGCCGGAGCCCTTCTCAGCTGGGCCAACGCCTGGCCAAGTCCTGTACTTCCCAGCACCGTGACCTGCCTTTGGGCCTTGGTTTGCCTGTCTGTTAAGTGGGAGAGGCGTCCAGCTTGGCTGTGCGGAATCAGATAACCCGGGTGGGGGCCCAGGGTGGGCTGGGTGGAAGCGAATCCCCTGCCTCCCTCACCTTTGCCTGGGGCAGGGACTGTCGGGGCAGGGGTGTTGCTGGCAGCACTGCTGAGGCCGGGGGCAGCACCTGACTCCCACAGTGCGTGCTCACTCTCCGTTATCTACACCGCGGCCGTGAGAGGGAGGGCCTGCCCCTGTCCCGTTGTGTCCCTGTTTGTGGATGAGAAGCCAGGGAGCAGAGGCCAAGGAGTGCCACGGGTTCCGGAGCTGGTGCATGGGGCCGGGAGCAGGCCTGGGCCCCCCGCCCGTGCCCCCGCCCCCACCCCCACCCGTGCTTGGTCCCGTGGCCCTGCGGGAGTCGAGGCGGTCTGTGACGTGCGGTTTCATTGTGCAGAGAGCTCCAGGTCGTGACTTACGGAAGGAACAAAGGGCTTTTATAGCGAGCCCTCTGGGCACAGAAGGGCAGGTGTGTCTGAGAACAGTCTGGACCACGTGGCTCCTGGGACCAGCCCTGCCCTCCACTGTAGTTGTGGGGGGTTGCTGAGGGTCCCCACAACCCTGAGAAGACCCCCGCAGCCCCTGCCCTCACCCTGGGACCCTGCCCTTCCCCTCAGAGCTCCTCCAGGGGCACTCTGCCCTCCACCCCACAGGCTGGGGTGGCCGGGACCCAGAGGAACCCTCTCAGCACTCAGGAAGGAGGGCTGCCTGCTGCTGCTGCAGGCCGGGCTCTGCGTGGCAGGGGAGAGGTGTGCCAGCAGGGCCTGGGCACTGTCTCCAGCTGGCAAGGCCTGGGCTGCTGTCAGCCCCCAGACATGCCACCTTGTTGTTTTTCTGTCTTTAACGTCTACTTGGTGGTTTCTGGTGTGTATTTCACTATAGGCTGGAGAAGAAGCTTTATTGAAATTGTGAGATTCCCCGCCTCCATTTAATTTGATATGATACACATAACATGAAGCGTACCATTCTAACCACTGGGAAGGGAACATCTCAGTGGCGTTAAGTGCATCTGCGTTGGTGTGCAGCCCACACCACGCCGCCGTCTAGCTCCGCAGCGTTTTCTCACCCCGGATGGAAATCCCACACCTATTAGCCCCTCCCGGCCCCGCCCCAGCCGGCCACCCCTGCAGCCACTAATGCACTCTCTGCCTCTGCGGACCTGGCTGCTCTGGGCGTTTCCAACGAATGGAATCCTACAGCCAGTGGCCTTCTGTGTCAGGCTCCTTTCTCGGAGCATGATGGGTCTGGGGCTCCTCTGAGGAGCTTTGTACGGCTCAATAATGTTCCATCATCCGAGAGGACCACGTTTTGTCGGTTCATCTCTGGGGGCATGCGGGTTGTTTCCGTGTGGCTGTGGTGAAAAGTGCTGCTGTGAGCATTTGTGTGGAATTGTATGAGATTTTTAATCACACGTGAGTCCCTGGGAGCTTAGCCCATTTGCTGGGAGGTCGCCCGGAGCACCCCCCATCGGAGGACTCTGCGTGGATGCCCCCAAATGACCAGCTAGGGTCCTACTGCCTCTCCATCCACTCTCGTGTCTCCTGTTGTCACCACCCCCGTCACCGGTGAACCCCCCCTTGCCCGAGAACTGGGAGATGGCGCCTGCCCTCTCTGCCTTCTGGAAGGGCAGATCCGGAGGCTGGGAGGACGGCTGGGGATGACTCACCGGCGGAGAAGAGCCTGTGTCCCACCGTCTCAAGGTTGGATCCTCAGTGACGACAGTGAGCTCATCTGGGTCCTGCCCGTGGAGACGCAGTGAGTTCCCTGGGGGCCATGCGCGCGGAGGCCCTGCTCAGTGACATTTGTAATAATGCCGTGAGCAGCGGCGTGCTCATCTGCCGTGAATTACAGCAATCTGGACAATTACCGCTCAGAGTGGCTGCTAATGGCTGTGTGTTACAGGCAGAGGCAGCGGGGAGCGGGGTTGGGACTGGGAGGCAGGTGCCCCCAGCAACTCCCCCATAATGGGTCAGGGTGGAGAAGCTAGGAACGTTCCGGAGCCCCCTGCCCAGAAAATCCAGAATTAGGAAAAGGGACTGGAGAAGCGGCTCTGTCTGAGACAGGTGGTCTCCACCCATCTTTTGCCCATCATTGCAGGGGCATAGTGCCTCACCCTGTGTGGGCAGGAGCACTCAGGAATGATCAGGCCCCCCCCTCCCTCAGGGAGCCTGGGCAGATGTGCAGCCAGGTTTCCCCATGGCCCTCAGACCCCAGCCTGCCAGAAGCTTCTGGAAGACGCTAGCAGCCTGGCCCTGGAGGATGGGCGGCAGAGGGACCCGTGCCCAGGGAGAAACCAGGTCTTAGCCCCTGAATGTTCCAGCTGTGTGACCTCAGGCAAGACAGCCAACCTCTCTGTGCCTCAGTTTCTTCATCTGTACAGCAGGATGCAAGGAACCCCCATTGTGTGTTTCCTGTGGCTGCCATAGTGAAGGGTCATGAACTGGGTGGCTTAAAATAAATGTATTCTCTCACTATTCTGGAGGCCAGAAGTCCAAGCTCAAGGCATCCGAGAGGCTGAATTCCCTCCAGAGGCTCTGAGGAGAGCCTGCCTTGCCTCCTGTAGCCCCTGGCACCTGCTGGCAGCCTCGATGGACCTTGGCTGGTGACTGAGTCACTCCAGGCTCTGTCTTAATCTTCGTGTGGCCCTCTCCGTGTGCCTCTGCCCACATTTCCCTCTTTCTGCAAGGACCTCCCCAATCCAGTGTGACCTCAGGACCTCCCCAATGACCTCAGGACCTCCCCAATCCAGTGTGACCTCAGGACCTCCCCAATCCAGTGTGACCTCAGGACCTCCCCAATCCAGTGTGACCTCTGGACCACCCCCCAATCCAGTGTGACCTCAGGACCTCCCCAGTCCAGTGTGACGTCAGGACCACCCCAATCCAGTGTGACCTCAGGACCACCCCCAATCCAGTGTGACCTCAGGACCTCCCCAATCCAGTGTGACCTCAGGACCTCCCCAATCCAGTGTGACCTCAGGACCACCCCCAATCCAGTGTGACCTCAGGACCACCCCCAATCCAGTATGACCTCACATTGATTGGATCACATCTGCAAGCATCTTTTTTCCAAATAAGGTCACATTCATATGTTCTAGGGGACATGAAATGTTTGGGTGGCACTCTCCAACTCAGCACACCCACCTTCTTGGGGTTTTGGTGAAAGTACACAGAACAGCTGAGGGCAGTGCCCCCTGGCGCATGCCCACCTCCCCAGCGCTTTGTAGCTACAAGCAGCTGCTTAGCCCCCTGACCTTGGCCTGCTCATCTGTTTTGGCCTCAGTTTCCCTCATTCTCTCAGATGAGGCAGGGATGCTACCTCCCAGGGACGCTTAAAGATGGAGCGGGCCACATAGGTACAGTCCTTGGTATACAGTGGCAGGCCCTCCGCTCAGGGCACAGTCTCCGGACCCTGCTCCCTAGGTTTGGGTCCCAGCTCTGCCACCTGCAGAGTCTGACCCTGAGTAGGCGCCTGCACCCCGGGGCTTCAGCCCCCTGCCACCTCTTTGTTCAGGGATGGGGGTCGGAGGTATGTCACCTGCCCAGCAAATGTACGGGGACAGTTGGAGGAACTTCCATGGTGCTGGGGGCTCCTGGTCGGAGGGCTCCCCAAGGAAGGGGCTGACCCTCAGAGCATGAAAAAGTCGTGAGTCTCACCGAATCACACCATGGAGCCCGTCCTGTATGAAGTCACTTCATCTGCACCAACCTGACGAGGAAGCAGCTGCTGTTATTACCCCTGTTATTCAAATGAGGAAACCCAGGCCCAGAAAGGTTGAGTGAGTAGCCTAGGGTCACACAGCTGTGAAGTGGTAGAGCTGGGATTTGAACCCAGGACCTCTACTTGCAGAGTAGGAATGGGGCTGGTGTGAGGACTGAACGAGTTAGGCTGTGGGCCAAGCTGTCGACCAGACAGCAAAGGCGGAAAGGTGCAATGCCCGAAGTGGTGGGAGCCCAGAAGGTAGAGGGGCCACCGGGAGCCTGGCCTTGCCAGTGTGGGGTGGGGTTTAGCTATTACTGTAGAGCGTGGGAGGCCCCTGGGGAGGGACTGGGGACATCATGGCCACAGGGTTTCTGGTGGGCAGGTGAGCGCCTTCCCTTCCTGTGGCTGCCTGACCTGGAGCTTCTGCTGCCTGGGGACTGAGCGTGTTCAGGGGGCAGCTTCCCCAGGAACCGGGCAGCCCCGGGGAGCGGGCCGCCTGCCCTCGGGCCCAGCGCCACGAGGGGAGGGAGGGGCAGGGCCGGAGTGGGGCTGCGATGAGGGACTCGGTTCCCCTGGGAAAGGTCAGCCTGGTCTGGCTTGGAGGCCCAACCCAGCTGTGCAAGAGGCCCTCGGCTCTGCTGGCAGCTCCTCCGGGCCCCAGCCCTCTTCTCTGGAGAGCAGAGAACCTGTTGTGGAGGGGTGGGGAGGCTCCCGGTCACACCATCGTCACACCATTCTGGACCAGGAATGGGCTCTGCCCACCTCCGGGCCGCCAGTCCCTCCCGGCCTCCAGGGAGCAGCCCGCAGTGGGAGGACACGTGAGACCAGGCCCTGGCGGCTCCCGGTGAGCCCGGGCAGACCCCAGAAGTCTCCCCCAGTAAATCCAGCCACCTTGCCTAATGGCCTTGCCACTTCTCACAGGAGTAAGGCTGGAACCACTAATTGCTGTGCCTAACGGGCTTTTATGGATGAAGCTTTTATGGATGAAGCGTGTAAGGCATGGGAGGGGGAGGGGTGAGCCCCCAGCCCCGGAGCCTGGAGGAGAAGGATCTCCTCCACGACGTGTCCCCTGGGAAGGCCTTGGGGACCAGGAGAGGAGTGCCTAGGTGCTTCGCTGCCCAAAAGCTTCCAGTGGGGCTGGGAGGGCCAGCAGGCGTGCTGCTGCTCCTGGGTTTGGGTCTGCCGGCTGCTTCCTGGTACAGCTGTCCACCAGGGCTGAGCAGGAGGCAACACCCCGAGGAGGGGCGGTGAACCAGGGAGGGATGGTGCGGCTCCTCGGGGCTCTCGTCTAGGGGACTGTCACCACATGTGGTCGGGAGATAAACCACTAGGGAGGATGTGTGTCTGGGCTATGGCGATGGTTTGGAAGGAGGAGAAAGTTGGGGTTTCTGTAGGAACTTGGGGTATAGCCAGACACAGGGACAGGGTCTGGATCACACTCTTGCTCCCATCAGCACCCCTGAAGGTGAGGTCAGGCCTCGACCAGCCCCGCTTTCCTCCCAGGGGAGACCCACGAGTCCGCATCCACATGGCTCCTGGCTCAGGGAAGGAGCACCTGGCGGCTGATGTGGTGGTAATGATGCCTGTCGTCACGCGGTGCGGCTGACGCTCATGGGCGAGGCAGGCCCCCCACGCGTGTGTGCACACATGCACAAATACACACGACTTCTGCTTTGCGCAGGAGGAGACCTAAGGCCCGAGGGAGAGCTGGGGCTCACCCAGCACACCGCGGTGGACGTGGGGCCTGGGGCAGGCTGACCCCCAGGGCTGGCTTCCCACTGTGCTCTGCTCTGTAGGAAAACATGACATTGAAAGGTGTAAGGTGGCACTTCCGGAAATGGTAGGCGAGACAGCACCAGGTCCTACGCAGGTGACTTTCTTTCATCTTAATGAATCTGGTTTTTTTTTGAGAGCTGGAGAAGACGTAGCTGTTCCACATCGTACCTGTGATTTACGGGTATGATTGCTGATTCGGAGGGTACAGCAGACAGCAAGGCTGATTTCTGCAAGAATAGACGGGGAGGAGAGCGGGGAGCGGGCACGTCCAGGTGTGATGTCATCCAGCCATCATCCTGATGGGCGTTCAGGACGGCAGGAGCTTGGGAAGTCCCGACGCGACATACAGGAGGTGCCTGGCCTGTCAGGGGTGTCAACGGGGAGGCACTGTCCCTTCGGAATGCACCCCCCACCCCGGCGCTTGGGGTTTCCAAAATGAGGAAGTGGCATGACTCAGGCCCAAGACGACTGGGTTCTTTTTCTCCCAACTTTGATAGGGTTTTGGGCAGGACTTCTTGAGTTTCTCAGGGAGAATGGCAGGTGGTGGGCAGGGCGGTGGTCGATGCACTCCTCTGGCTTGCCCCCCGCGAGTCTTCACGGAATAGGCAAGAAATGTCAAGGCCAGAGGGGACTGGCTGGGGTAGGGAGAGCCAGTGTCTTTCCGGGACGGGGGCTGACTTCCAGAGAAGATCTTCAGGATCCCCAGATGCAGGTGGGGGATGGTGTGGTGCCCACAGTGGTGTAGTGCCCTCGATGTCCTAGCTGCCGGTGCAGGTCTGCAGACCCTTGGAAAAAAGCAGCTTGGGGACATCTGAGCAGGGACCAGGCCTCCCTGGGGGCCGCAGCACCTGAGCCAAGGAAGCTGAGTCCCGGCCCCCAGGAGAACAGCTCATCACAGTCCCCCGATAGCACATGGGACACCGCCCTATGGGTGCTCAGAGCAGGACTAGCCGAGTGGAGCCCCACGCACCCACTCCCGTGGCCACCGGGCCCTTGTGCCTGGCTCTTGTTCTGCGCCTGTGACTCAGACCTCCTGGCTGGACTTCCTGTCTTGGTCAATTTCACTTCCTGGTTCCTGCCTTCTGACTCCTCAGAACGAAACTTCTTCCTTAGAAATTAGAAGTGGGGTCGGGGAATCCAGACCACAGGGCAAGGTGGCAGAATGTGCTCTCTCGGCCCTGGCACAGAGTATGGGGGGCATGTGCCTGGATGTTAACGGGGACACCCCAGCCTCTTTTGGGAGGGTTGGGGCCCTCTGCAGGACTAGACCCACAGCCCCCTCTTCCTTTGCAAGCTCCTTACCGGGGACCCAGACAGGTGGCAAAGATGCCCAGGGTGCCCAGCAGGTCCCAGACGCCTGCCGATGAACGAAGTGGAATGAAGGCGCTAATTTCAGAGGCAGTGACAGCTACGGAGATGATGAAACCCTGGGATGGAGGGGTAACGGGGGGGCTCACTTTGGAGGGGTGGGCAAGGAAGGCTTCTCTGAGGAGCTGTCACTTGAGCCAAGACCGGAGGGAGGACCGAGGCACATCTGTGAGGAAGCCATGGAGGCGGCCAGAGCAGCTGGGGCAAAGACCCTGGGGCACCGGCGAGTGACCCAGGAGAGGCTGGGGAGTGCACGGAGCCAGCTCCGTGAGAGTCCTGGGCCATGCTAGGGCCTTTGGATTTTATTCCAACAGCTTCTGGTGGTCACTGGAAGATTCTAAGCAGAGGAACAATGTGATGGGGTTGGCATCCTTAAAAACACACTGAGGCTCCCCTGCAGAGGGTGAGGGCGGGGCTCAGGTGGAGGGGCCTAGATCCCTGATGCCAGGGTTGAGATTTGTTGCTCTCCCCTGGCGTCGTGCCCCAGGACGAGGGCTGGGGGTGCAGGGACATTCCAGAGGCGCCTTCTGCTCCCCTGGTTTTCAGGGGCAGAATGGAAGGGCTGGGGGTTAATCGGAAAAGCAGGTGAATGATCCCAGAGTCAGAGAAGTCAGTCGTGACCTGAATCTAGGCTCCAAAGTTCAGCTCAGTTAACTTTCAACCTCCTGGGAGGTTCCTGGGCATTTCTGGAAGTGTTCCTTCACGGCCACAGGGGCTCTCAGAGGAGGACAAAAGAGGCAGCTGTGGTCCCAAGACTCTCCAGCAGCAGGGGGCCCCTTGAGGGCCCCACATCCTCAAGCCCTTCCCCCTCCCCTAAATAGCTGGAGGTCTCCTGTGCCCCCTGCAGACACTCCTCAAATCCCAGGTAGCCGGAAAGTGAGGCCACCCCTGCCCATCCAGCCCCCAACGGAGGCTCCCCCTAGAATTCGAGGCCACACCTGCCCACCCACAGCCCCCCACGGAGGGCTCGGTTGGCCTTGGCAGCATCAGGCCAGGCAGGGGGCAGAGCTCAGGTGGAGCTAGCGTGGAGGGTGGGGGTACGGGGAGAGGACGGTGGGCTGATGGCGGAAGAAGCTGCTCTCCGTCTGCCGGGGGTGGAGAAGCTCTGTTTTTCTGGAACCCTCATCTGTTCTTACCACTGCTGACGCCGCCACCGCCGCGGATGGGGAGAGAGGGAGGGGAGCCAGTGCCAAGTTGGCCCGCCCCTTCTGAACCTGGGCCTCTGCCACGCTCCCCCGCCCGCCCGCCGCGAGCCTCCGTCTGGAGGTCACATTCAGTCCTGCCGCGTCTTGCTGGGTCAGGCAGCAGGAAGATCAGAGCTGAGCTTGGCTGCAGGGGACACGGCTGCCCTGCTGGGCCTGGGTCCTTGGGTTTTGCCCAGCCTGGGGGTCTGTGGGCTTCTGGCTGGCACTGCTGCTGTGCTGGGCACGTTGGTGCCGGAGGAGCTGTGCACGCTGCGGCCCAGTGATGCCTGGCCCAGGGGTGCCCCACACGCACCACTGACAACTTCCGGCCACCTACCACCCTCGGGGAAGGGCACCTCGTGCACCCACAGCGGCTTGGGGACGGCATCAGAGGTGGCAGCGGCCGCTGGAGGAGCTTCGGGCCACCACAGGCTGGCAGGCTTGCATGGAGCTTCCTCCCGCCCCTCTCCAGCCAGCCTCCGCCCGCCCTTGTCCCTCCCTCCCTCGCTCCCTCGCTCGCTCCCTCCCTCCCTCCCTCCCTCACCGTGGGACGGAGAAGGATGTGAGGCAGAGCTGAGCCGCCAGCAGACGCCAGCCAGGAGCCTCACAGAGCCGGCCGCGGCTGCCCAGCCTGCCGGTCCACTTCCCTGGGCCCGCTCCCCGGGGCATCTTCCCAGCCCTATGTTTCCGGAAAACTTGGCCGAGGGGGAGACGCAGATGAGAGGATGTGAGTGAGTGGCCCGGGGGAGGGGATGGGGGGCTGTGGTGCAGGGACAGGTACCGCGACGTGGCCGTCAGGGATTTGAGGCTGGGCAGCGGCGCAGCTGGGGAGTTGGCGTTCCTGGCCCCTGGAGGGGATGGGGTTCCCAGCCCACCCTTTCCCCGGTGCCCCCTCCTCTCTCTCCCTGCTGGGCGGAGGCTGTCCTGGAAGCAGGGGTAGGACCTGGATCTGTGCCTGGGAAGGCGTGGGTCTGTGATGGTGTGTGCACAGGGGGTCTCCATGTGGGCGGGAGCTTCAAGCTGGGTCTGGCAGGGTGGGCTCCAGGACCCAGAGGGGTGGGAAGTCTTTCTCCCTGTGCCTGACACCCTCTGCCTGGGCTTCCCACAACAGGAACCAGAGGAAGCCAGTGCCAGCCCGCCCCTACCCTGAGGCCCTGGCCAGTGCTAATGGGACACCCACTCTGGCCCCTCACGTGGCAGTTAAGGAAACTGAGGCTGGAGAGCAGAAGGGCTGGCCGAGACTGTCGAGAGCTCTGGCCAGGCGCTCGGGTGACTCTGCTAGCGCTCCTTTGGGAAGTGCGTGTCTTCAGGAAGGGCTGGGTGACCCCCACCCCCACTTCCATCCCCTCTCCTCTGCCCTCAACCCACTCCCACTGCCCCCATGACCGGAGTCACTTAGGGTCCCCAAGCCCCAGCCAGGCTCCCAGACACCTCCTAATTTATTGACTGAGTTTGGAAATGTCAACCTCCCCAGCATCGTCACCCCCACCCCCTGGCTCTCCATGCCCACCCCACCTGGCAGGCCCAGATGGGAGGCCCATCCCTCCCCCACTCTCCCACCTGGGTTCCGGGCCTGTGATCCCTCTGGCCCTTGTGTTTGCTTGGGCTCTCTTGGCCCCGGCTGGGGAAATATAAATAAACGCACGGCCCCATCCGCCAGGTTCTGGAAGTGGCAGCTGCTGCTGGCGCGGGCAGAGGGAAAGGTCAGGGGCCGGTGCCACTTGATCCCACCCCCTGGCCTCCCCTTCTGCGCCTGTCCTTGAGGGACCCTGAGGAGCCGGCCGTGAGGCCATGTGGTTCTTGGGGCTGCCGCAGGCGAGCAGGTGGCCTGTCAGTCAGTGCCACCCCCACGCCATGGGGGCCAGAGAACCCAGAGGGCAGGAAGTCCGGGGCCCCACGCCCGAGTTGCCCCCTTCGGCAGTCCTCTGAGCTTGGGTGAGTTGGCGGGACCTCTCAACCAAGATTGCCCAGCTTCTAGGGATGGGAAATGGTCACAGCCATGACAGCAAGGATGAGAGGGAACCAAGTCTTTGAAGGTCTTTGCAAACTCTGTGTGTCACTTGGCCATGCCACGGGGTGATGTGCTGATGTTTTTGCTGCTGTTGTTTTATTTGCGTTAGAGTCTTGTGTACAGCAGGCAGGCAGCTGGCACATGCATGCGTGCGTGGATGCATGGATGGATTGATGGATGGATGGATGGATGGATGGATGGATGGATGCATGGATGCATAGATGCATGGATGGATGGGTGGATGGGTGGGTGGGTGGGTGGGTGGATGGATGGATGGATGCATGGATGCATGGATGGATGGGTGAATGAATGAATGAATGACAGAAAATACCCACACAGACAGCTGCCCCTCAACTCCCCAACCCCTGCACAATTTTAGCCGGAGCTTGGCTTGCAGCTTTATTTCATTCAAGGAAGGTGGTCAGAAACTTCATGATGGGAACTCTTTCATTAAAGTCCTTACAAGTGTAGCTCCAGCTCAGAGAGGCTGTGACATCCCCAGCTCCTCGATTCAGCCTTGAGGTCTGCTGCCCTGGAGGGGCACCGTCTTGCCGAACAGCCCCCCGAGGTCAGGAGCGCGCCCTGTCTCTCCCACAGCCCTGGGAAGGTGGGCAGGCCCTACCTGCACAGGCTGGCTGGGCCGCACAAGGTCACGCCGCTGGAGGCACAAGCGTAAATGTAGAGCTGCGGGCCGGTGCCTGTGCCTGTGTGTTCGGCAGCGTGAGGGCAGATGGGCCGGGACCGGGGCTCGGCTTCCTGGGCGCAGCCGGTGCGGTAGGGGCCGTGTTTCTGCTGAGCCTGGTTTTTCGGCCTTGCAGCTAGAACCTGGGGGGCTGCATGCAGCTCCGGCCTCAGTCCTGGGGATGGAGGGAACTTTTTCCACTGATTCCTGGAGGCTCTCTTCCCATAGCAGGAGGTCCGTGAGGCGGGGAGAACCTCTTGGTGGTGTGGGTTGGGATTTGGGGAAAATTCCAGCTGCCCAGCCAGGCCTGGTGGGCCCCGAGTCCCAAATGGGCTTTAGGTGCCCTTAGGGAGCTTGGTCCTGGAGGTACCCAGTTGACCTGGGCTCAGAGGCTGTGGTTCCAGTCACCCCCACCCTGACCTCCACCCTCCCATGCCCTGCTCATCACGTCCCCTCCTTTCTCTGGGCCGGTGTGGCCGGAAAACAGCCCGTCTCCCGAGGCCTCGCCTGCAGCTGTGAGCGAGTGTCAGGGCTGGGTCATGGCGGCTGGGCCCTCCCGCTCAGCTGCGGGGAGGGGGAGAGGTGGGGCCTGGGCAGGGGCTGTGCATTCTGGACATTCACAGCCCTCTGGCCCCAGCCTCCTGCACGGTGGCCTCGGTGGGGCTTCACCTGTCGCTCCTGGCTCCTCCAGCCCAGGCCTTTCCCGTGCATCCTGGCCTGGAGTCAAGTGATTGAGAAACCAGACCCCGGAGGCCAGCCCTGCCACCCTCTGGTATCTTCCCCGCCAGGGGACACGGGTCCATCACTGTCTCTTCTTCCAGAGGTCCTGGGCCTAAGCAGGGAGCCCCAGGCCGGGTTTCTGCTCCAGGCCCCGTTTGCCCCCCAGGCCATGGACGCAGGCCCCGCTGCCTGCTGGGCCCGGCCGTCCCTCACCGCCCTCCTCTCCCGCGACAGGCCTCCTGGAACACGGCCGAAACTGGTCGGCCATCGCCCGGATGGTGGGCTCCAAGACGGTGTCTCAGTGTAAGAACTTCTACTTCAACTACAAGAAGAGGCAGAACCTGGATGAGATCCTACAGCAGCACAAGCTGAAGATGGTGAGTCCCCAGCCGTGCCATGCTTCCTAGGGGGTGGGAGAGGAGCCCGGACCGCCCCAGGAGACGTCTCTGCATCCTGGGAGGCGTGGGCCGGGAGGGGCTGCTATGCCGCCTGGTTAGGACTCAGCTTCTTGGGGTTCAAGCCCGGGAGTGCCCCGAGATGGCTGCAGGCGACGATGCTGCTGTGTGTCCCTCTGGGAGACGAGACGGACCAGGCCGCCCTCCACACCCGCTCTGCTCAGACACCTCTGGGGGCCCTCAGCCCCGGCTCAGGGCGTGGAGGAAGGAGCGCGCTGGACCAGACTGACTCAGCCAGGAATTCGGGCTGTCAGCGCGTTGGAATGAGGACCCGGAGGCAGATGGTCCCTGAGCAAGCGGCTCCCCCACCCCATTTGACCTCACAGCTTTAGGGCTGCCATGTGCGGGGGAAGGACAGGTCTGGGGCGCGGAGAGTGGACCGCTCAGCCCTGTATCCTGGAGGGCTTGAGGCAGGCCTGGAGGCTGAGATCCCCCTCCTCCAGGAGCCCAGGGGCTCAGGCTCGCCTCACCGGGCGTGTAAATGGCCTCCGAGGAGCAGTCGCTTCTTCCACAGCTGTTTCTGGGAATTGAGGAGCATTTGTGGGGAGACCTCTGCTGCTTTCCCTCCCTCATTCTCTCCCTCTCTCCTTCCCTTCCTCCCTGCTTTCTCCCTCTTTGACACGCTTACCAAGTATTGTCCCCATTTTAGAGCTGGGGAAACTGAGGCTTAGCCAGGCCCATATGCAACTGAATTGGGATTTGAACCCACAGCTGTGAGATCAGCACCGACGCTCTTCACCGCTGGGCGCATGTTTCCCCATCGATACAGAAGCACGAGGGAGGGGTTGCAAAGCTCCCCTCCCCCAGGACTGATCCCTGCGACGCCAGCCACGACATCGGGCTGCCTTGTGCCTAGGTGTAAAGTGTGTGCAGCGTGTTCCAAGCAGGCCATGCTGAATTGCTCCTCCATGCAACCTTCCAAGGCCCAGAGAGGGTGTGCAGGCTGTGAGGTCACACGGCACGCAGTGGGAGGGCCAGGTGTAGCCTCGCCCTGTTTGAACTCTGCCCAAGAACTGTGCAGAATTTAAGGTCATTTTCGCCCTCACGAGTGGGTTCTTAGTGCGTCATGTGTGCGCACGGCCGCTGGTGGCCCCGGGACCAAGGGGGCACTGTCCCACGGCCCTGTGGTCAGGGCTGAGATCCACCCTCTGTCCTCAGGGAGGTCCTTCCCCGTCACTTCCAGTTAAGCAGTGCCCTGCGTGCCCTCCACAGCGGCCCCTGGGATTTGTCCCCAGAGCTCAGGGCGTCAGGCAGCGCCCTCTTCTTCTGGATGCTCCAGGCCTCCTGGTTGGGTGTGGAGGAAGGCGCGGCGTCGGGCTGAATGTGGGGACCTTGTCCCTAACACCAGCTGAGGTCCCTTATGGCAAAGAGGGCCCACGCCAGAGCAGCCTGGGGGTGCAGAGGGGGGCCTGGGCCGGGGCGTGTTGTGGGCCACTGGCTCTGTCAGCTACGTCAGGTCTGTGGGATGGTCCATCGGGATGACCCGGGCAGAGGTTTGGCCCAGAGCATCTCCCCAGGCACAAAATGGGCCTCCTGCTCTCTCCCCAGCCTTCCCCTCTCTCCCTCCCTCCCTCCCTCTCCTCTCCCTCCAGCATCTCCTCCCCCTGTCCCCCTCGCCTCACCCCAGGGCTCACTCTCAGTGACCATGGATGGCTCCGCCCCTACAGCCTGCTGCCCCACGGCCTGGCTTTCCAGGCTTCTGCAGGGTGTGGCCCCACTGCCCCCCCAGAGACCCCAAAACCTAAGAGAGTGGCTTGGAGGACCAGAGGCCCCAGCATGGTGGACTGTGCCATTAGGCCCAGGATGAGACTGGGGTCAAGGCCCAGCTTGTGGATTCGGGCACCCGTATGACCTTGGGCAGTGGGTTCAGCCTTCCGAGCCTCAGTTTCCCCATCTGTAAAATAGGTGCATCGCAGTTCTTTTCCATGAGGTCCTGTGAGGAGTGAACAAGTGATCACCTGTGAGGACCTTAGTGCCGGCCAGAGCGGCCGTGCTCCGGGAGGGCCAGCTGTCCAAGTTACTCTTTCTGCTGTGGTTGTTATTATTCTGTCTTGACGCCATCTCCCCTCTCTCACGGCCCCCTTTTGAACGGTGTGTGCAGGCACACGCAAAGCGTGCTGTGGGTTGGGAGCAGGACTGGGTCCCAGAGACCTGAGTCTGAAATGTAGGCTCTGCCACCTACTAGCTGTGTGTGGCCTTGGGCAAGTGACCTGTGTGCTCTGTGCCTCAGTTTCCCCATCTGTGAAATGGGGGCAATAATGGAACCCACTTCAAAGGGCTGCTGTGGGAATGCAGCGAGTCGCTGCCAGTAGAGTGCTTAGAACGCGGCCTCGTATGCCCCGGGCGCTCTGCTAGTGAGAGCTGTGACGGCACTGGTGGTGGCGCGCTCATGATGATTGATTGATTCATTCATCCATCCATTCATTCAAAGAGGCATTCCGGAAGGATGGTGCAGAGCCGGGCTTTGGAGCTGGTGGCTTCACACCGCAGCTCTGCCGCTTAGTGACGGGGGTCCAAGGATACTGGGCTTCACCTCTCTGCACCTCAGTTTCCACCTCTGTAAAATGGGGATAAGAATGGGACCCAGTCAGGGCTGCTGAAGAACAAGCGTGTTTCTTTGTGTAAAGGGTGGTGCCTGGTCCTTGGCCAGCCCTCAATAAGCGTCCAGTATTATCCTCAGTGTCCATTCAGCAAGCCTATATTGAGCACCTGCTGTATCCCCTGAGGGCAGAGGCATGGATGGAGTTTTCCTGCTGGGCTGAGGAGGGAGTGGGGGTCTCATCGAAGGATTCTGAGCTGAGACACAGCCCCCGTCCAGGGCTGGACTCAAGGTGGGTCGTCCTAGTATGGATGAAAGTGATTCTTGTCCGAGTGACACAGTCAAAGCCAATAAAGAAGGTGGCCCTTCTATCCCCTGACTCTGAACACTCCGGAGGCGTGGGCAGGAGGGGACCCTGAGACCAGATAGGGACCCGGATGAGAGTGAGTGATTTGGGAGTGTGAGGTTGGTTTTTGCTCCTGGCCAACCTCAAAGGAGCACACTCATATTGAGGGCTGCAGAGAAAGCAGAGCAGGAAGGTGGGGTTCAACCCGGGCCACCGTCCTCGGTGCAGTGGTGAGCTCCCCGTCACTGCAGTATGCAAGCAGGCCTCAACAGGAGAGGTGCCGCCGAACCTGGTGACCTCCACCTCCTGCCCCTCCCTGTGCCTTTCAGTCCCAGGGAGGAGGCGTGTCCCAGTGAATCCTAAGGCAGTAACAGCCACCTCTGGCTGCTGGCCCAGCCCTGTCTGGAGTACAGGAAGGCATGTCACCCTTGGCCAGCGAAGGAAGGAGTGGGGAAGCAGAGGGTCAGTGGGTGTCCCCTCCCGCCTTGCACCAGGCCTGGCCCGAGCGTGGCCACAGGCGACGTCAGCAGGAAGCAAGATCCGGCGGCGGCCGGGCGGGCGGGGCATGTCCCGGAGTTATGTAACACTTGGCATCAGTGTCTCTGAGGTTTCCCTCCCCCTCCTCGTGGCCGAAGGTTACCCTTTCCTCCCATCCGTGAATGCAGGCCCTTGGGGCTCAGCGTCCGCGTTTCTCAGTCTCTGTCCGCTCGGCCCTGGTCCGGCCCCGCCTTGTTTTCTGCCGTTATCTCTTCTACCTGAGGCTTCACAGGCCTGCAGAGATGGTCCAGCTGGGACATATTTGAACCTGGCCTGCATTCAAATCTGGGCTCCTCAACGCGTGAGTTGTGTGGTCTTGGGCAAGAGTGTTTGCCTCTCTGAGCTGTTGTCCCTGTCAGATTCATTCATCTAAAGACAATTACAGAACGCCTGTTCTGTGCCAGGCGCTGTTCCAGGTATGGTGGGAATATGGTGGAGAACAAAGATCCCAGCCCTTAAGGAGCTGGGTCTAGTGCAAGAAACAGGTTCATACATTCAGTTTCAGAATGGGGTCTGCAGATGCTGTGAAAGGAGGTCGTGGAAAGTGATTGATGGTGAGGGCAGGAGGGGTGAGTTAATGATGGGGTGGTCAGGGAAGACTTCTCTGATGTCTGAGCTGAGGCCTGGAGGAGGCGAGGAAGTGAGTTGTGCAGATATCTGGGGGTGGGTGTCCAGGCAGAGAGAGGAACAGCCAGTGCAAAGGCCCTGTGGCTGGGGTATCGAGCAGGGAGGGCCGTGTGTTTGTAGCACAGGCCCTGAGGAAGGGAGGGGGAGAGCAGCTTGGAGAGGCAGGCGGGGTCCAGGGCTAAATCGCACAGGGCCATTTGGATGGTGGGCAGGACTTGGGGGTCTTATCCAGGTGTTGGAGAGTTTGTAGCAGGTGGTGGCATGCTCTGATTTGCAGAGCAGCTGTGCAGATCCAATAAATGAATGCCAGAAACCGCTTGGCACATAGTAGGTACCTAATAAATGTCAGTCGTGATTGACGGCATCACCGGCATCTCCTACTCCACACACACCTCCTGATCCGACGGTGCCGGACCACGTGTGGCAGGGTTAGCCGTAACTCGTGGGACTCTTGCTGAGACCCAGCCTTGTGGTGTTGGCACCATCCCCGTCCGCTGCCAGGCCTCAGAGGCCCCTCCTCGCCAGAGAGACTTGCACTCTAGGACGGTGGGCACCACGGCCAGGCCGACAGGAGACCCCTGTTCCCTGTGAGGCTCTGAGCGTCTCCCGTGTCCCAGCCACCACTGGGGCAGCTCAGGCATCCAGTCAGTCTCTCCTGAGCTTCTGTCTGCTAAAAATAGATTCGGGAAGCAGGGGGAGCCCTCGGCCGCAGCTGCAGAACCCACATGCCACCACTTTCTCAGGTCGCCACAGGCTCCTGCTCTCCTGGGAGAGGCTCTGGGTTCGGGGCAGGGCTGGGGCCGGGCTGGGGCTGGGCCCAGGATGGGTGCGGGGTTGCAGAGCTGTCATCCCCACGGGCCCTGTGGGCACTGGCAGGGGCAGGGCTGTGGCCCTGTGGCCGACTGGCGGTGACGGAAACCGTGACTAACGGGCCCGCAGGCGCTTCCCTTTTCCTCCCTGCGTTCCAAGCGGCTGTGCTCAGAGGAACCCTGTTTTCTCAGGAAGAAGGCAGGACAGGAAGTGATCCCGCTCCCTGCCTGCGCTGGGGCTCAGAGCCTGAGACCCCCTCTCCTCCCCTCCATGAGGCCCAGCTCCAGCCTGGCCACAGCAAAGGGCCGGGATGGGCAGAGCCCACCTGGCACTCCCCCGAGAGCAGGCTGTATGGTCTTGATGTCCGGCCGCCTTTTCTTGGAATCCGGGTGCAGCGGCGCGGAGGGATGTGTGATTCCCTGTGACTGCTGCGAGGAGGTTCCACAGACTGGGTGGCTTCAGACAGCAGAGATGTACTCGCTTCAGGTCTGGAGGCCGGGCATCCGGAACCCAGGTGTCCGCAGGGCTGCACTCGCTGTCAAGGCTGCGGGGGAGCCTCTCCCGCCTTCCTGAGGCTGCTGGCAGTTGGTGGCATTCCCGGCTGGTAGCTGCACCCTCCGCATGCACCTCCGCCCTTACAGGGTCGTCGTGTCCCTGAATCTGTATTTGCCTCTCCTGCCAAGGCCGCCAGTCCTGCTGGGTTTAGGGCCCACCTCACTCCCCTGTGACTTCATCTTAACGAACGACCTCTGCAGGATCCTGTTTATAAACAAGGTCACAGTCTGAGGTTCTAGGTCGATGTGAACTTTGCGGGACACCCTTCAACCCAGTATAGGGCTCTTGGCTGAGATCCACAGCCACCTCCAGGTGTGGGGAGGGCCCGCCTCCTTCTCAGCAACCCCAGAGGGCTCTGGCTGCCGCCACTGCTGTCACACCAGGCTGCGGTGGGCACCCGCCAGTGCCTGTCCAGTCCCCCTGGGAGTCCCCCTCACCTCAAGATGCTGCTTCCACG
This sequence comes from Lagothrix lagotricha, assembly GCA_963574225.1. Lineage (NCBI taxonomy): Eukaryota > Metazoa > Chordata > Mammalia > Primates > Atelidae > Lagothrix > Lagothrix lagotricha. The sequence goes on along the minus strand of CAUYNB010041534.1, from coordinate 55,895 downwards.
ATGCCCCCACTCTGCTCTCTATCTGTGCATTCAAGCCCACAGAGGCTGGCCTTTCACAGTTGCTCAGCAAGTCAGTCAACAAACACTTTCTGAGCCTCTGCCTGGCTCAGCATGGGGACAGAGACACCCAGCCCAGTGAGCTACAAAGATGAGCAATTTGATGACGGTGCCTAAGCTGGGGGTGGACGGGCGGGCTCTGCGCGGTGAGGAGCTGGGGTTCCCAGGAGCAGGGCACAACGTGGGGGAGGTGGAGGCCCCATGACTTAGGCTCCTTTCCGTTCCTCGACACACCCAGCATACTCCCCCAATGGGGCTTTTGCACCCGACTGCCTGCATCTGCCAGTCTCGTCTAGAGCCAGGCCTGGCCCTTTCCCTCCGCCATCAAATCCTGGCTTGAATGTCACTTCCTTGCAAAGCCCTTCCAGACGGTTCTGTCGGGAGGAGCCCCCGCTCCATGCTCTCTGCCCCACCCTGCGTGCCCTGTGCAGCTTCTGCCTGCTGCGTCTGTGTGAGGAGCACGTTGCTGGTCTCCCGACTGGCCAGCCTCCAAGGGCAGGACCTTGTCTACCCCATGCCTTCTGTCCCCACAGCCCTGGGATGCAGAGCCAGGCACACAGTAGGTGTTCTGTAAAGGTTCAGGGAATGAAACGCAGGCTTCCCAGGCTGGCTTGTTCCCAGGGGCTCAGTGGGGACAGGGGAGACTTGCATGCAAGGAAAAGTGTCCTGTATTCATTCATTCACTCCACATGTGCTGATGAAGCTGACGGTGTCCCCAGGAGGCTTGGCCACTTGCTCTGGCTGGGAGTGTCCTGGGCAATGTCAGGCAGGTTTTCTCCCGCTCAGGAAGGATGTCAAGGCGGCCGAGGGACCAGCCTTTACCTGGAGTGTATCTGGGGTCCATGGAAGAATAAGCATGCTTGGCGGCCACGGTGGGGCGTCAGGGGGGACGGGTGCCCCCATTGCCACGTGGCTGGGATCACTGCCCCTCGAACCTACGTCGAGGCCCAGGCATGGGGAGTCCCCGGGCTGACAGCCCAGGCGCCAGCCCTGATCTGCTGCTTCCCTGTGCCCCAGGAGAAGGAGAGGAATGCGAGGAGGAAGAAGAAGAAAGCGCCGGCAGCAGCCAGCGAGGAGGCCTCGTTCCCGCCCGTGGTGGAGGACGAGGAGATGGAGGCGTCGGGTGCGAGCGGGAACGAGGAGGAGATGGTGGAGGAGGCAGAAGGTGAGGGCTGGCGCGGTGGTGGCCGGTGGCTGTGGGTCCGAGCTCTGAGGGAGGGCTTAGTAAGCACGGACCCCGCCGGCAGCCTCCTCTCCCCTGAGTCATCTGGGTCCTTCTTAGAAGGGACCTCGACTCCCTGGAAGGGGAGGGCCTGGCATGCCAGAAACTCACCAGTCATGGGCACGAGGATGATGACCACCACAATCCCAAGAATAACCAGCTTCTCCAGAGCCCCAAGCCTCACTCAGCCCCTCTGACGCCCGTGAGTTGTCTCAGGCTTGGGTGACCAGATGTCTTGGCCAGCCCTGTGGGTGCTGCTGTCCTTCACCCTCTTGGGTGTCACAGTCTAGAAAAAATGTGCTTTGGAAAATGGTTTGTTGTTGTTGTGTTGTTTTTGAGGCAGTCTCGCTCTGTCGCCCGGGCTGGAGTGCCATGGTGCAACCTCAGCTCACTGCAACCTCCGCCTCCCGGGTTCAAGCAATTCTGCTGCCTCAACCTCCCAAGTAGCTGGGATTACAGGCGCGTGCCACCACGCCCAGCTAATGTTTGTATTTTTAGTGGAGACAGGTTTCACCATGTTGGCCAGACTGGTCTCAAATTCCTGACCTCAGGTGATCCGCCCACCTCCATCTCCCAAGTGCTGGGGTTACAGGCGTGTGCCACCACGCCAGGCCAGGAAATAACTTTTTGACCGGAGCTCTTTTACAAGGTAACCAGCATAAATAGAACCTATCTATCAGTTGATACATATTGTAAAAGTTATATGGTCATTTTTAGTGCCTCCTTTTACTTCCAAGTGTCCCTATTTGGGTGATAAATAATTTGGTCCCTTTCTTTGATGTCCCCGTTTTCTATGTGGGGAAACTGAGGCTCGGGTACTTAAAGGTCTGGGCCCAGGTGCCCCAGGCGGGCACCATGGAGTGTGTTGGTTGCACCAGCCATAGACTAGACGGATGCCCCACCAGGTGAGTGCTGCTGAAGAGAGTGTGTGGAGCCATCGTGTGCGTGGTTCTGGCAGGTCCCCCCAGTCCTCTCATATGGAGGACTAGGGGCCACATGAACTCCACTTCATAGTCAGGGCTCGGGATAACACATGGCTTAACTTCATAACCAGTGTTTACAGACCCAGGAGCTGAATGCAGGCTGCCCACACCAGGCCCTGTGCTCTCAGTCCCGAGTCCATCCACCTCCGACCCCCCAACCCTGCGCCTCTGTGGGGTGACCGAAGGCCCCTGGAGACCCCCCATTTCCTCAGCTGAGTGTCCCTGACTCTCCCTTCTGACTCCCTGAAGGAGAAGCGAGCAACCTCGGTCCTGGGTAAGGCAACTCCTGCCTCCTGCCCCTGTCCACGGTCCTTCCTGTTGCTCCTGTCCTCCGTCCCTCTCTGCCTTTGAACACCCAGCTTCTCCCTGGCAGAAGGTGCAAGTCACCTCCTGGTTCCATAACCAGGCCTGCAGATAAATTCAGGTTCTTCCAACCTGCAGATTTTCCCCAGCCCGAATCCCAGCGTCTGGCTGGAAATGGGTAACTGGGCCCTTGGGTGACTGTCATCTCAAGCTGGGGGTGGGTCTGGGGCACTGAGTCTGGCCTCCCCACCAGCTTTGGTTCTCTCTGGCCCAAGTTGAGCAGAAGCCTGGCCAGTGTCTGATGGAAGGATGGCTGGGGCCCTGAGTCCCTTCGGTCACCCCGTTTTGGATCTTGGGTCTGTAGGCAGGAAGAGAGAATACCCGGGGAGCAGAAACTCCGTCCACTCTGTCAATATCCCTCCAGCTATCTGAATAGGCGGGATGCAGGCTTGGTGGGAGCATTTTAAGAAGCCAAGCTTTAGCCGAACATTAAAACCAGAGCAGACGCTGCCCAGAACTGTGTGGTGATGACCCCCCATCTCTTGCAGGGCTTACATAGCCCAGTAGGGATGGGGAGGGGCATTCTCTGCTGGGTTGGGGAGGAGGGAGGCTATGCTGGCTGGAGCTGCGGCTTCTGGTCTTCCGTGGCTGCTCTGAGAGTTTGGGGACAGCAGGTCAGAGGCTGATGAAGCCGCCTGGTGCCCAGCCAGGGTGTTACCCATGTTAAGGACGACTGAGACCCAGGGAGAGGGGAGCCCCTCCTGTGGAATGTCCCTTCGCATGGCCGCTATGCTGGGGGTCTGCCAGCGCAGCCAGTGTGTACCATGTGACCTGTCTCTTGTGCTCAGGATGGGGAGGGGAGGCACAAGCTGGGTTGGAGCCTGAGATTGCCCTGCTGGAATCTCCCAGGAGACCCAGCCAGCCCCAGCGGCACTGTGGGCCCTCCCCGGGGCGGTGGAAAGTGCCTCCTGCATCTTGACCTGAAGTTCCCCAGTGCAGGCGGGGAGGGATCTCTGGGCCAGTGGAGTCTCAGTTACAATAATGCTCATAGTAAATGAAGCAGGTGCTACTGTCATCCCCATTTTACAGATGGGGAGACTGAGGCATAACGGGCTTATCCGAGGCCCAATTGGTGACCTTGATTCAAACCCAGGCAGCCTGGTGCTGGGAACCTCCGGGCAGAAAGGGAAGAAGGCCATCTGGTGGTGTGTTTTTGGTTTTGGTTTTTGGTGTTTTTTCGTTGCTCTTGTTAAACACCTACTGTGTGTCAGGCGCTACACTAAGCGGCTCTCCTGGGCTGTAGGGCAGCGGTGGCCGGGTGTTCCCTGGGATCTGTTAGAAGTGCTGATTCTCGGGCCAAGCCCACACCTACTGAATCGGAAACATTCGGGGTGGGGTACAGCCACCTGCATCTCACAGCCCTCGGGGCGTTACCCATGCTGGCTCCCACCCCAGGCCCTCTAGATCACCATAAGAGCGAGGCGTTCACTGCCCATTTTGTAGATGCACAAACTGAGACCCCAGAGGTTTCATCCCTGGTCCCAGGGTCCTCCGCATTGGCCTCCCACCGTCCCGTTCTCTGACTGTGGAAGGAAGGGAATGACATCATTCAAGTCACCAGGCAGGGGCAGGAAAGCCAGGGGTTTGGAACACAGGACACCGGGTTCAGTGCTGTCCCCTCCACGGCTTGGCCTTGGGCAGGCTGCTGACCCTGCCTGCCTCCGTTTCCTCATCTGCAGATGAGAGGTCTTAAAGGAGTCATCCGTGAAGACGTGGCACGGCCTGGCCTGCATGCAGCCTGCCTTGCTGTCCTTGCTGTTATTTCTGAAAGGGGTGGCCTCTGCTCTGGGGCCTGAAGGGACGCGAGAAGCAGGAGAGGCTGCAGGATTGGAAGGGGCCCCGGCAGCCCCAAAAGCCTCTCCCTGCAACCTTGCCCACACCTGAGGTCAGCACCTCCCACCCCAGGCATCCTGGGATCCTGGAACCAGGAGGCTGATGACTTGGGCAAGGACACCCAGAGTGGCTGAGGCTCACTTTTCATCCTGAACGACCCCATTGCTGGCTGGCCTTGAACAGGCCATTGGAGCGGCCTGCGGAGGTCCGGAGCCCACAGGGAGAGGGCTCATTGGTCCAAGCAGAAGGGCAGTCAGGGCGGGAGAGCGAGCAGCTCCAGGAAGCTGCAGCGAGGCCTCTCTGCTGTGTGGTCCAGGCCCCTTCGGCAGGCCCCGCCGCCCTTCCCTCCCCGCCACTGCTTGCTGCCGCCTCGCTTCTAACTTTTCTCTGACTTCCTTCCAGCCTTACATGCCTCTGGGAATGAGGTGCCCAGAGGGGAGTGCAGTGGCCCAGGTACGGATGTGGCCGGCTGGCCTGGGGGGCAGGGGCAGGGCCGGGCCAGGGAGGGCATCCCAAGGTCCCCAGGCGTTTGCTTGGAACCCCGCTTCTGGCCACATGCCTCTTTCTGTGAGCGCCACCGTCTGTGCTCCACTGCCTCTGGGCTTCCTTCCCAGCCCAGTGGCTGTTCCCCATGCTGGTCCCAGGCTCACTCCTGGAGACCAGTTTCCTGTCTCCACTGCTTTGTTGATTTTCCCTGGTGTTTACACTTGGGTCTTTGACCAGGTTTGATTTCCCCAATAGAAAATGCAGGAGCTTTCACGCATCCCTGTTTTACAGAAAATGGGGGACATTGAGCCCCAAAGAAGAGTGTGGTGTAGGTTTGGGGGCTAGAGAGCCGGGATTGCGGCTGGGGTCTCCTTGCCCTCCTTGGGTGCATGGGTTCATCCTGCCACTCCATCAGCACGGATCGTGCTCCTGCTGTCATTGGCGTGGGCCGTGCCTGGGGCTCCCTTGCGTGCACTGGTCCCGTTCTACGTTGCCACGTGATGATGATGGTGGCCATGATGCAACAGTAGGCGGTCACTGGGCAGCCGCCCTGGGCTGTCACACTCACCGGCTTCTCCGCCCTGTGAGAATGAGAACTATTGTTCTCGCATTCTACAGATGGGCAAACTGAGGCCCAAGAGGTAACCTGAGTTTTCCATGGCACGAAGCCAGTGTGGGGCAGAGCCAGGGCTGGAACTGAGAACACGGAGACCCCCTGGACGAAGGCCTCAGGCTGTCTCCGTCTGTCTGGGTGCTGACCACCAGGAGGTCCTGGGGTTGGGAGTTAACCAGGTCATGGCAGCAGTGTCAGTCCGTGGGTAGGGGCCTGGCCAGGGGCTTTGTCTCAGGGGTAGGGCTCCGGGCAGGGGCCCAGATGTGTAGGACCCTCAGGGCTGTTTTGGCGTCAGGTGACAGAGCAGCCTCATCCTGAGGGACAGGGCCATGGGCAAGGCTGTGCCTGCATCTCTGCTGGAGCCACCCAGACCCCGCTTATGCCCTCTTCCTTCTCGCCCTGCACAGCCGCCGTCAACAACAGCTCAGACACTGAGAGCATCCCCTCCCCTCGCGCCGAGGCAGCCAAGGACACAGGGCAAAACGGGCCCAAGCCTCCAGCCGCCCTAGGCACCGACGGGCCGTCCCCGGAGCCACCCACCCCACCGCCAGAGGACGTCCCAGCCCCGACTGAGGCCACTCCGGCCTCTGAAGCCACCAGAGCCCCCACCCCCCCACCAGCACCCCCATCGCCCTCCACACCCCCTCCTGTGGTACCCAAGGAGGAGGAGGAGGAGGCCACAGCGGTGCCCCCAGCAGAGGAGGGGGAGGAGCAGAAGCCCCCCGTGGCCGAGGAGCTGGCAGTGGACACAGGGAAGGCCGAGGAGCCCACTAAGAGCGAGTGCACGGAGGAAGCCGAGGAGGCTGCGGTCAAGGGCAAGGCCACGGAGGCCACCGAGGCCACGGCTGAGGGAACGCTCAAGGCAGAGAAGGAGTGTGGGAGTGGCAGGGCCACTGTGACCAAGGGCTCAGGCGCCCCCCAGGACAGCGACTCCAGTGCCACGTGCAGCGCGGACGAGGTGGATGAGCCCGAGGGCGGCGACAAGAACCGGTGAGTGGGCGCCAGGCAGCCCTGACCTCGGCGGTTGTCTGCAGACACTGGGCAGCCACTGCCTGTTAGACAGCCGCACCCCGTCCGGCTCGGCCTGGTTTGGGTGAGCCCGAGGTGTGGTAAGGGAGGCGGACTCAGAGTAGAGTCTAGGAATGGGAGACGAAGGCCAGGAGGGGCAGAGATGTGGCTGGGAGGACCTCCCCAGGAGGTGACATCCAAGCTGAGACCTGGACAGAGGAGGCAACCCAGGCAGCGCTGGGAGACTGTGCCAGGCAGCCTCCCTTCCTAGGGCCGCCCTCAGGAGGTAGCATGAGTCAGGCAGCTCGAAACAAACACAGTCCTGGAGGGCAGGAGCTCGGGGGCCCAAACAGGCCAGGCCGCACCCTCTGAGCCTCTGGGCAGCTCCGTCCCGCCTGGTCCAGCTCCTGGCTGCTGCTGGCAGTCGTAGTTCGCCAGCACACCACGCCACTCTGCCTTTGCCTCTGCCATCACGTGGCCTTTGCCCCGTGCATCTCTGTGGCTATGTTTTCTTCTTCTGAGGACACCAGGCATTGGATGAGCAGCTGCCCTAATCTAGTACCAGCTCATCTGAACTTGATCATGTCCGCTAACGGCCCATTTCCAAATAAGGTCACACTCACAGAGACCCGGGTTAGGACTGGAATGCACCTTCTCTGGGAGGGACACAGTTCTACCCTTGACATGGCAGGAACAGCAAAGGCAAAGGCAAAGGCCCTAGGTGGGGATGAGCTTGGTGGATTCAGGTGCTGAGGGGTGGAGTGAGCAGCTCAGGTGGGGGCAGCCTGGCAGTGTGGGGTGGGCAGCCAGGAGCGGGGGCAGCTCTCTCGGGGTTAGGGGCACTGAGTCTCGCCCCTGCAGGGCAGTGAGAAGGCCTTTCTGAGCCTCTCCCAAGAGAGCTGGATGTGATTTACCCCTGAAACCATGTGGGGATTTGCTGAGGTGGGTGGTGCAGTCAGGAGGCAGCTGCAAGTTCCCTGGGGCCCGAAAGGGAGATGCCAGAGTGGTGGCCGTGGGGGTGGGGAGAAGCCACAGATTCAGCGTGTTTTTGGTGGTTCATCCCCCATCAGCTGAGGACCCCAGTGCCGTCCTGTTTGGATGCCGAGGTCTCCAAGGTGTGTTCTTTCCTTTCTGGCCTCTGACCCCACATTCCTGAGAACTCCCCCTTTTAACCATTTTTAGCACAGATGCTTTGGGCCCCCAGGCCTCAGTCTAGAACCAAAGACGGCCACCCAAGTTAGGGCCGATCTTGTGCGGCAGAGGGCAGACACGAGGAGACTGCGCCCTGCCCACATCTGGCCTGCTGGAGGCATTGTTTCTGGTGGGGCAGGCGAGCCGTTTTATTTTGACTACAGTGTGGTCTGTTTTCTCCCCTCCCAAGTCCCTTGGAAGTCCTGGGCAGAGCCAGCGAGGGAGGAGAATCTGACCCCAGGGGTTGCCTGGGGCCCTTGTCTCTGCCCTGGGGTTCACCCTGGGCCGTGTTAAAGGGGGGAAGCCTTAGGGCATTCCCTAGGAACTCAGCTCCAGCTGGATCTCTGTAGGTTCCACGGAACGAAATCTCAGGGTCCCCGGGGGCTCCTGCCGACAGGAATGGCGCCCATGTGTGTGAGAAGCAGGTGGCCTGGCCCTGGCCCTGTGATGGGCAAAGGCCTGGCCAGCAGGTTTCTGAGGGCACCAAACTCCCAAGCTTCTTGCTCGCCAGTCCCAGCTTGGAAAACAGTGCTCATGGCGAGGCTGGGTTGGCCCGAGAGGCAGGCAGCCAGGGCGGACGGCTTGCAACACTGCTCGCACTGGCTGTGGGGACAGAGTCATGGAAACACATGTGCCTGCCTTCGTGGGGGGAGCGCTGAGGTCACGGGGCGGCCCCGCTGATAAGCTGCCTCCCAGAGTCTGCGTGTTGGGTGCGTGTGGCCGGCCGGGCTGGGGAGGCAGGGGGGTGGGCTTGCATCGTGTCCATCCCCAGAACACTCAGGCTGGGCCTGAGGCCCCGCAGGGCACTTGCAGCCTCCCGTCCTCTCCCCTGCAGCCCTACCCAGGGCCATGTCCTCCCTCCCCAGCTGGGCTTGGCGTGCGTCCACCCCCTTTCCTGCATCCAGCATGCAGTCCCTGGGGAGCTGGAGTCCTCGGCCGGGAATCAGGACACCTGGTTTACCCTGCCGTGCGCCACTGGGCCCAGGCCCCCACCCTTGGGGCCTGCCTTGCCCTCTCAGTGAACGAGGCTGGACTCTGGCCAGCCTGCTGACCTCGTCCTGGCCGGCAGCCTGCCACCCCTCCCTCTGCCGGCCACGACTGCGCAGGGTCGGGCGGGCGATGCGGACGAGATGCGTCAGAGTAGGCCCCTGCAGCCAGGGCCTCCCGGGAAGGGCTGGCGGGACGGGAGGGCCCTCCCAGGCGACCCCTGCTCCTGGCTGTCTGCCCAGCACCCTCCCTCCCGCCTGTTAGCCCCAGCGGGGGAGCTCCGCGTTCCTAGATGGACGCAAGATGTCTCTCGTCGGGACCCCACCCGGGTGACTTTGGGAGAGAGAAAATCACATTCTCCTTCGGCCCGCCAGTACTTCTGCCAGGCAGCTCTGCCTGGGTGTTTTCCTGGCAGACAACCAGAGATAGTGGCTTCGATTGCAAAACCCTGAGCCTGCCTGCCCTCCCCTCTCTTATTCTTAAGAGAAGGTGCCTCGGTGCTTTTTGGCAGGGCCTGGCATTCGGAGTCCCTTCCCCCAAGCCTCAGTTTTCTCATCTGTAAGGTGGGCGTGGAGGGCTTATCACAAGAATAACTCAGTTAATGTCAGGCCAGCGCCAGGCCACGCAGGCACTGAGTGAGGGAAGAGCTGCCCTCCTTTGGATCTGCTTTGGGACAGCTCCCCCCAGAGGTCACCCCAAGACTGGGCTGGAGAGCAGCTCCTTCAGCCGTGCCCCGGGCATTTTGGAAGATCAGACAGCAGTTTCACCATTGTAACTTCGTTCCACAAGTGACTGATGGCACCAGCATGTGCCAGGCATTGGGGGTGCTGGAAACTGCACAGAAGAGGCCCTGACTCCAGGCCCTTAGATTCTAGTGAGGGTTGGAGGAGAAAAGCCGTTGTTTACGGGAGAAGTGAGGGATGGGTGCACACCCACTTACCCCGTAAACAACGGGAGAAGCCCTGCGCCACTCATGTCCTTTCTGTCTGGGTGGATTGGCCCGTTCTGGACATTTTTTTTTGAGATGGAGTCTCACTCTGTCGCCCAGACTGGAGTGCAGTGGCGCGGTCTTGGTGCATGGGGGGCGGGGGAGAGAGAGCTGGTCAGGCAGGACGGCCTCTGGGGAGGTGACACTGGAGGGCCATGAGAGCCTTAGTGTGAGAGAAAGCCAGTCCCCCCACCCCCAGGAACCTCAGTGCAAAGTCCCTTGGCCTCATGAGCACATGTCCAGTTGACAGCGGAAAGGCCTGTGGAGGGAGTGCAGTGGAGTGAGCAGCCCAGGGAAGTAGGAGTTGGAGGTCAGAGAGGTGGGCAGGCCCCATGGTGGGAGTGACCCATCAAGATTTTATCTTGGGGCCTTGGGGAGGCAAGGGATGCCATTCACAGACCAGTCCTCCCTCCGCCTCCCAGCCCTAGGGTGGTGGCAAGGACTGTCCCAGTCTGATCCTGAAAAACTGAGGCAGGGGCTTAGCGAAGAGGGGACGTACTGTTGCAGGCCAGCATGTTCCTGATGAATGTCACCCGGCCCTTGTTCCCCCATCTCATGCCCCCCACCCTGGCCTTCCCAAGTGGGAAGGAAAGCGACGGTGAGGAGGTGGCCTGACCCACTCGGCCCCACGTGCTGGTCTCCAGTGTCCCCACGCCCACCCATGGACAGCCCTTGAAGGCGGCGCCTGCTTTCGTCTCCACTCTACAGATGGAGAAACTGAGGCACACTTGGCAAAGTCACACGGTCAAAGAGGAGATTCAAGCCTTTGCTCACAACTATAGGACTGGGTAGGCGGGACGGGGCCCCTCCCGTACACATGCGCCATGCCAGGCCCTGAGAGTCCCCACCCCACCCAGGCCTTCAGAAAGGGAAATAGAAGCGGCTGCCTTCCAAGGAAACAAAGGATAGAGGCCAGCCACAGTGGCTCACACCTGTAATCCCAGCACTTTGGGAAGCCAAGGCATGCGGATCATTTGAGGTCAGGAGTTCAAGACCAGCCTAACCAAAATAGTGAAACCCCATCTCTGTTAAAATACAAAAACATCAGCCAGGTGTGGTGGCAAGTGCCTGTAATCCCAGCTACTAGGGAGACTGAAGCAGGAGGATCACTTGAGCCTAGGAGGCAGAGCTTGCAGTGAGCCAAGATCGTGCCACTGCATTCCAGCCTGGGCAATAGAGCAAGACCCCGTCTCCAAAAATAAAAAATAAAATAAAAATAAAGAGAGTGGAGGGTGGGGAGAGCCAGCCAGGAGGGCGTCTGGAGGTGGCGCTCCCCAGGCATGGCTGTGGGACGAGGGGCAGTCGGATGGGCCCTGAGCTCTGGGCGTTTTCCACCTTTCTCCTCAGTCAGCTGCTGCTCCCTCTGGGGGCTTAGGACTCTCATTCACCTCGAGGACTTGACTGAAGCCAGCCCTTGTGTTGGCCACGGCCTTCCTTGCCCATGAGGGAGGTCTGGCTGGCATCAGAAGGCCTCTTGTAAACTGTAAAGTGCTGTCTCCCTGACCCCAGTTCCAACTTGCTCCCACCTCGCTCTGGGGGCTCAAGAAAGAGGGATCTGGGCCTCTGTGTGCCCCCAGAGGGTGCCTGCTGAGAGCTTCAGAGCTTCTGGGCAGTAGCTCCTGGCCTTCCCTCCCCGCCACCAATCTGACTGCCCACCCACCGTCACCACGAGGTGAGGAGCCACAGGGAAACCGAGGCACGGGAGAGCACTCAGTCCCCATGTAGAAAGCCCGAGCTCACGGGCAGTCTCAAGGGAGGCGGCTCTTCATGTTTTGTGTGCATTACAGAATCATATTTTGTGTCTCTGTAGAATTATATTTACACATACACAAAAGTTTGAATTTCATCCTTAAAATTTGTATTTTCTTGTTTTGCTATTTGTACACACATATAAAATACAACATTATTTTTACTGTTCTTAGAGAAAATACAGCTGATACCTCAAACTCTATTCTATGGCTAGCATATAGTACAGTCTTCATTTCATTTTGTGACAGTGTCATTAAGATATCCTTCCTATACCATACAGTTCACCATTCAAAGCATATCATTTCGGCCGGGCACAGTGGCACACACCTGCAGCCCCTAGCCCTTTGGGCGGCTAAGGCAGGAGGCTAGCTTGAGCCCAGGCGTTCAAGACCAGCGTGGGCAGCATGGAGAGACCTTGTCTCTGCAAAGAGATGAAAAAATCAGCCAGGCGTGGTGGCGTGTGCCTGTAGTCTCAGCAGTTCAGGAGGCTAAGATGGGAGGATTGTGTGAGCCCAGGAGGTCGAGGCTGCGGCAAGACCCTGTCTCAAAAAACGTGTATCATTCGGTTCTTCTTAGTATATTCAGTGTTTTACTAAGAAAGAAACCCCATACCCATCGGTGGTCACCCCGTGCGCCCTCCTCCCAGTCCTGCACCCACTCATCTCCTTTCTGTCTGGGTGGATTGGCCCGTTCTGGGCTTTTTTTTTTTTTTTTTTTTTTGAGATAGAGTCTCACTCTGTCGCCCAGGCTGGAGTGCAATGGCGCGGTCTGGGCTCACTGCAACTCCGCCTTTCGGGTTCAAGTGATTCCCCTGCCTCAGCCTCCCGAGTAGCTGGGATTGCAGGCGCCTACCACCATGCCCAGCTAATTTTTGTATTTTTAGTAGAGACAGGGTTTCACCATATTGGCCAGGCTGGTCTTGAACTCCTGACCTCGTGATCCACTTACCTCGGCCTCCCAAAGTGCTGGGATTACAGGCATGAGCCACTGCACCCAGCCTTGGACTTCTCACAGGAACGGAATCTACACTAGAGGCCTTCTGTGACTGGCGTGTTTCACACACACTCCGTCTTCAGGGTCCGCCCACGCCACAGCCCGTGTCAGAGCCTCGTGCCTCTCGATGACCGAGTGTTCCACTGTGCAGACAGGGCAGGGCACGCTTTTCCTCCCTGTGCCTCTGTCCACGGGTGTTGGGTTGTCTCTGCCTTCTGGCTGCTGTGGGCAGAGCTGCAGAGACGGACACTTGCAGGTTTCTGGGCGGACGTTTGCTCTCGTTTGTCTGGTGTGTGCCTAGGAGTGGAGCTGCCGGGCCTGGGGCAGTGAGGACTCGCCGACTGCTTTCCAGGGTGGCGGCTGTGTTCTCTTTTAACTGCAAGCTTGCACGTGCGAGCTGATTGAAATGGACGGTGGTAGGTAAACCTGAGGGGAGGGACTTGGGGGTGGTGGCGGTGGAAGCCGCAGGTGTAGAAGGCTGGGACGGGTGATACCATCTGTGTTTGGACCTGGCTCAGGGTTCCTTGGCCTGAGGATGGTGGGGAGAGTATGGCTGGGCCCAGGTCCCAGGAGCAAGGCAGGGCATCGGCCGAAGGAGATGCTTTAGGTGGTCCTGGGAGAGCAAGCGGTGTCTGTACAGATGGAGGGAGCAGGGGGAGGAGAGTGGGCCGGCGGAGGTGCCTGCAGAAGTCAGGGTGACCTTCCTCATCCAGCCCCCGCCTGTGCACCGTGGGCAGCCTCAGCAGGCGCCACCGAGTCTGTGTCTGCTCTCCCTGCTCAGCCGAGCGTGTGGCAGATGCAGGCAGCAGGCTGGTACCCTCAGGACAGGCCAGTCGCATGCCGGTGGCCCCATGGTCCTGCTATGGCAGAGAATGGAGAGGGGACTGCCGGCAGGGGCCTCAGCACCCGGGTATCTGCCCTGCTTGTGTGCAGGAAGGAGGTGGGTGCTCCGGGCGCCGGGCATCCTTCACTGGAAGCCGGGCACTGGGGTGGTGTGGGCTGTGTAAGCGTTGTCACAGCTTTCACCTCGAGGCCGGTAGGGTGTGGCTTACAGTCTACATAGGACATCGTCACTGTGGTCACAGCACAGAGTTGGGGCTGTGCCGACAGTACCTGCCGGTTTCCAGCACCCAGAAGTTTTGCCTGAATTCCAGGCCGTGGCTGGTGCCCTCATGCCCGTCGTGTGGTCGTCTCACTGGCTTGGAAGCCCTGGGACAGGGACGGGGTTCTGCGTCACCTGCATACCCCCAAACGCAGGCCAGCTGCTCTATGCTTAGCAAATGTAGGTTGCAGGAGAGAGTTGAGAACTGGGCAGCACCCCGGGCAGCCACACTGGACAGGCGAAGGGTTCTCAGGCTGGAGCAGACCCAGTTCCTGCCCTCAGAGGCCTCATGCCAACTGGGGAGCCAGGTGGGAATTATGGCAGGTGCTGTGCCCAGGGTTGGGGTCTTGGAAAACCTGGAAGGCTTCCTGAAGGAAGCGGCCCCCACTGAGCAGTTTGGGAGTCATACCGTGCGTGCTCTGCTGGGCACCGTCTGCTCTGTGTCGGCCTCTGGTTGTGCATCTCAGTAGCGGTCAGAGGAACTGTCACTGTGGCTCATTGGTAGACAGTGGACACGCCCTGCCTGCCCCTCCGTACGAAGCCTGTGGCCTAGGCCCTCGTTTTTACGTCCTCGTCCTTCCTGGGTAGTGTGCGGGAGAGATGCCAGGAAGTGGGTGCAGCTCCCCACTCCTGCCTCCGGTAACCGGAGCTCATTCGGCTCTGTGCCCACTGCCCTGCGCTGGCACCTGAGCCTCTCAGATTCGAGGGATGAGGAATCTCATGGTGAATCTCTTCATCTCTGTCCCTGAGTAGGGCTGATTCTTTGGTTTTCTGGCAGCGTCTGGAGGGCCACACGTGCTGTGGGCCCAGGTCTGGGCTTTTCTGCGATTTTCCTTGCCTGGGGCCGTCTTGGGGGATGTTTGATCCCTGCCTGGGCCTCTGGGCCCTGCCCAGCTGGCCTGTGGGCTGGGGTGGGAGGCCAGCTTGGCCCCCGATGGGGCCTGCAAGAACCAAGGACTGCTCGAGGAGCCGCCTGCCCCCCATTCGCGCCTCTCCTCCCCGGGCCCCGAATCTCAGTCTGTTTCCCCAAGAGAAACGGTGACATTGTCTGGGTGACGTGCACAGTCGCCTCCCATCTCAGGGCCTCAGCCTTGTTCCCAGGGCTTGAGACAGGAGAGGCCATCGAAACTGGGCAGCCCCCGCCCTGCAAGAGTCCGGCTGTGGACCCCAGCTGATGGTGGTCATGTCCCCGCAGGCTGCTGTCCCCGAGGCCCAGCCTTCTGACCCCGACTGGCGACCCCCGAGCCAACACCTCGCCCCAGAAGCCACTGGACCTGAAGCAGCTGAAGCAGCGAGCAGCCGCCATCCCCCCCATCGTGAGTGCCCACGCCCAGGCCCCACCGAGCCCACCCTGACCTTGACTTTACCGTTCGTCAGGACAGACAGAATCCCATGAGCGGGAGCATGCACCTGCAGCCCAGCTCGTCCGCGCCTGTTTCCCGGAGAATGCCCCATGGAGACGAGGGAGGAACAGCTGGGGAAGCTGGCAGGCACGCCGGGCAGGGCTCCCATGAAGGCGGGGACTGATGGCCTAAGGCCTCCTCGCTTCCACTCTCCAGCACCCTTGAACCCCCACATTAGAGACTGGGTCATGGGGAGGCAAGAGGTTCCCCCACTCACTCAGCTGTAGCAATATGTTGGCCAGGGAAGAGTGGGCCTACCAGTTCTGACCCTGGGTCCCTCTGGAAACACCCTCTGGAAGGTTCTCCCAGCCAGGTGGGTGGGGCCTTGGAGGTGCCTTCTCCAGGTAGGTGGGTCAGGGCTTCCTAGATGCAGCTGGGGCTCCAGGCTACAAGACCCTAAGCTGACCAGGCTGATGGTCCCTCGGGGCTTTGAGTGATGGGCTCAGGATGTGCCAGGCTGCTGCTGCCCAGTCCCTGAGGCCCACACAGTCCTGTTGTTCAGTCCTGGCTTCCCTGAGACCCAGAGGATTTGGGTCCAGGGAAGGAGCCAGGGGAGAGGGTAACAGCGGGCTCCAGCCTCCTGTCCATCACGGGGCAGCTGGGCCAGGCTTTTTGGGGATGTGGTCTCTCCCTGTCCATCACGGGGCAGCTGGGCCCGGCTTTTTGAGGGTGGGCTTCCCAATGTGCTCTGTGCTAAGACCTCCCCTCCTTGCCCCACCCGAGACCTTGAGCATGTCACTGGCTTTCCCAGGCCTCGATTTCCAGGCTGGTCACACGCAGGTCTCTTCCTGACTGTCATCTTCAGACGCCCTCTGTGGATGCTCACTCCTGCCTCCTTCCCCCAGCAGGTCACCAAAGTCCATGAGCCCCCCCAGGAGGATGCAGCTCCCGCTAAGCCGGCTCCCCCGGCCCCACCGCCGCAGCAGCACCTGCAGCCCGAGAGCGAGGCCCCTCAGCAGCCCGGCAGCAGCCCCCGGGGCAAGAGCAGGAGCCCAGCGCCCCCCACTGACAAGGAGGGTGAGTGCACACCAGTGGCGGAGGGGGCTAGGACAGCAGGGGACTGACGGGCAAGGGACGTTTGTGTGTCCAGAGCAACTGCTGCAAAGCCCAAGGCCACAGTGGTAGGGAAAGCAAAGTAAACGGATGGAAAGGTTGGGGGGGAGGCAGTTGGGAATGGTAGGGACTGCGGCAAATTGGAGCACTCATGGTTTCTCTAAAGTGAGCACATATCGGCCTTGGCCAAGGATCACCCCGAGGCAAAACAGGCCTGGGGTGCTTCTTCCAGCAAAGCCAGAAATCACGTTCCTGTGTGAAAGCCCCCTGGTTTCTCAACACTGGCAACTTCTCAGAATTTTCAAAAGCATTGTGAATACACACAAAAAAACATGTCTACGGCCCAGCCTCTGGTTCGGTGTGATTCAGTCCACGTGGGAGCTTCTAGAATCACAGATGGGGCCCAGTGCCTGGCTGGCAGCAGTGCTGGGGCCTCGACAGGAAGGGCTGCCCCCCCGCCAGCTCACATCCTGACCCTGCTCCAGGCCAAGGTCTCTGGGTTCACCAGGAGCCAGGGTGGGGGGTGACTCTCGAGCAGCTGTGTCACAGTGGCTGCCCCGGGCACACCTCACTGTCATCACGTGAAGCTCAAGGTCGGGAGATAGGCGGGTGTGGTTGCTCGTTCTCTGGATCTTCAGTCTCTGCCTTCCTTCCCACTGGGCCCGAGAAAGTCCCGGCCTGTGTCCCCGAAGAGGCAGCTTCTCCATGTCAGCGTGGCATGCAGCAGGTGCTGTCGTGCCCTGCAGGCGTTGCGGGCTGCCTCCCCAGAGGTCCCTACCCTGGGCCAGCCCGGGCGCTTGCTGGCTGGCTGCTCCCAAGGTCTGAGGGCAGCAGGACCCCAGGCCAGCCTTCCTGACCAGGGACAAACCCAGGCGATTGGCGCTACCACCGGTTGTCCCCTCACCACTGCCTCGGGTGTGGCATCCCCTTCTCTTTATGTTTTTATTTTTTTGAGACGGAGTGTTGCTCTCACCAGGTCGGAGTGCAGTGGCACGAAACGGTGTCTGCTCACTGCAACCTCCGCCTCCAGGGTCTGCCCGAGGCTGCTGGGTCAGGACATTTGTTGAACCCCCAAGGCCCCAAGCGCCATGCTAGGCAGTGGGGATTTGGCAGAAGAGGAAGTGTCTGCTCTGGGGAGCTGCTGTGAGTGAGAAGGATGTCAAACCAGGGGACACATAACCAGGCAAGGTGGTTTTAGAGTTGTTCAGCCACCACAAGAAACAAAACGGATTGAGTGAAGAGGCGGCTCCGGGAAGGACCCTGTGGAGGGGGGAGCAGCCCCCTGTGGCAGATCTCGGGGTGAGCCTGGTGGGCAGAGGGGACAGCGTGTGCAGAGGCCCTGGGGTGGGAACGTGCTCGGGGTGTGTGAGGAGCCGCCAGGGGTGGCGGTGCCTGGGGAAGAGTAGGGTGGTGGGACAGCAAGGGGAGTGGGGACCACATTGTGCAGGGCCACTCAGGCCGCCGCGGAGAGGGGATCTTGTCTCAGGTGTGGCAGAGGCTTTTGAAGTGTGTGTTGCGGTAGGGGAAGGGGGCTCGTGTTACTTGATTGATATTTTGGAAAGCTCTCTCTGGCTGTTGTCAAGTCAAGGGCAGAAGCAGGAGGTCACAGTGCTGCTCTTGGCAGGTGACGGAGGCTGCCTGAACTGCGCAGGTGGCTGTGGAGGTGGAAGGAAGGGCGCGTTGGGAGTTTGTTTCACAGCCGAAGCCAGCAGGGCGTTGAACCCGGTGTGGGGATGACGCCAGGGATGTCTCGCTGGAACCGACGGCTGGGCTGCCCGGGGCCAGGGTCCAGTTGCGGCCCGGGGTGTGGCTCTGAGAGACGTTGCTGGTTCGGGGCGCCAGCCTGGGAAGGAGCTGCGTAGGCATGTCAGGAGCCCCGGCAGCTTTGGCCAGTGTCAGATGCGAGCAGGGCTGGAACTGCATGGCGCCAGCCAGGTCCTGCTGAGCCAGGTCGAGGGCCCTTGTCCTGGGAGAAAGGGAGCCACTGGCCCAGCCGTTCCTGCAGCTGGCACTCGGCTCGTTGGTGTGGCCAGGGCCTTGCTGTTTCCTGGCCTCGTTCCCGCGGGGACGGTGCACCTGGCGTCAGGCCCTGCATGCCTTTCTCGCTCAGCCTGGCTTGCAGCTCGGCTCCCGCAGGGACGCACATGAACTTGACACCCAGCGCTCCCTCTCTGGTCTCTCAGGAAGGCAGCCTTCTCTGCCCCTGGCTCCCACGCAGAGCGGCTCAGCCAAGCAGGTCCATTGGGCCCCCCCGGGCCCAGCTGGAGGAACAGGTTGTCTCTCCAGGCTCTCGGCCACCTGCCCAGCCTGGCCTAGCCCCAGCTTGCCTTCCAGCATCGAGCCCCTCCCCTCCGCCCTGCCCCCAGCTCTCCTGAACTGGGCTGGAAGAAGCACCAGAGGCATACGGGGCTGAGTAGCTGGAGGGGCCAGGTCCAGGGCCTTCGCATGATTTGCAGGCCTGAGGCAGGCCCTGTAGGGATGCCTCCACTGGGGACTGCGTAAGAATGAGAATTCCCCTGCATCTGTGACCCCCGTCTCCTGTGGGCTGCCCACCTTGCCAGAGCACAAGTTCAGGGGAAACTCAGTCCTCGAGGAGAGAACTGGGAGCGATTCGGCACTCAGGCCTCCTTTCCCACCTGCCCTGCTCACAGCAGGCATCATTCACTGATGTTAGCACTCTCCTCCCCATCACACCCAGTGAGCCCTCAGAACTGCCGCTGTTCATCTGGAGGTGGCCTGAGAGATGACACCTGCCTGCCATTCCTGTCCCAGGGGCAGAGGGCTATGTCATCCCTAAGTCGTGTCTCTGTTCAACTTCTTGGCCGGTTATCTCCCCCTAGGATTGGTCCTCAGGGAGAGGTTCGGAGCTGAGGCCAGATTTCAGCAAAGGGCGAGAGGCCGGCAGGAGGATGCCATGAAGGCAGGCGTGAGCCCCTTGGCCCCTGCAGAGTTTACAGGCTGTCCCCAGGTCTGAAATCTAGGACCAATCATTGCTTCTCTGCCACGGGCATAGCGGTCCAGGCTAAGGCCATGGTCTGCAGCCCCAGTGCCTGGCTTTGAAGCTGCTATCTGCCACTTGCTAGCTGGGGCCTTTGACCAGGTGGCTTAATCTCTCAGCCTCCGTTTTCCCATCTGTGAAATGGGGATAATCACAGTCAGTTCCTTGTAGGGTACTGTGAGAATAAATGAGTGAATGTGCTTAGGTTCATGTCAGCCGTGGCAGCCTGAGAGAGCATCACCTCTTGGCATTGGCGTTTGCAGCTGTGGGGGCTTCTGAGCCCGACTTGGCTAAGTGTTTGCTGGTGAACTCAGATAAGCCCATTGGTATGTCTGTACCTGTTTCCCTTCTGTAAAATGGGTCTGGCAGCAGTCTCTGTTGAGCTTAACGGGGCTCATGCAGGCCGTAGGGTACTGAGCACAGTGCCTGTGCTGAGTACCCCTCAGCAAACTGAGGCCAACGCTGTGGTTATCTGGAGGACTGGACTCATAACCCGCTGCTGCCTGCCACAACATACACACACATGCACGTACACACTTACATACACACATACATCCATACACACATCCACACACGCACACACACATCCATCACACACATCCACACACGCACACACATCCATACACGCACACACATCCATACACACGCACACACACATGCACACACATCCATACACACACATGCACATACACATCCACACACACATCCACACACGCACACACATCCATACACATGCACACACACATCCATAAACACATCCATACACACACATCCACACATGTACACACATCCATACACATGCACACACACATCCATACACACATGCACACAATCCACACACACATCCATATCCATACACATACCCACATACATCCATACACATCCACACACACACATCCATACACATGCACACACATCCACATACCTGCATACATTCATACACACATATCCACACATATGTATCCATACACACGCACACACATCCATACACATCCACACACATCCACATACCTGCATTCATACACACATACATTTATACACACCCACACATCCATGCACATACATCCATACACATCCACATATACACATCCATACACACAGGCACACACATCCATACACACATCCACACACATCCATATACACACACACTTGCACACATATACACACATCCATACACACATCCACATACACATCCATACACATCCACACACATGCACACATCCACTGGACACATGCACACACACATCCATACACACACACATGCACACACACAAACACACATCACAGGTTACCTCCAACAACTGTGTAGAGCACAGGCCAGCAAACTTTTCCTGCAAAGAACCAGAAAGTAAATATTTTAGCCTTTGTGGGCCAGATGGTCTCTGTGGCAAGGACTCGGCTCTGCCATAGACAATAAATAAATGGACAGATGTGACCACGCGTCAGTCAGAGTGTAGTTACAGAGTCGAGCAGCGGGGCCAGGCGGGGTGGCTCACGCCTGTAATTCCCGGACTTTGCAGGCCAAGCTGGGAAGATTTCTTGAGCCCAGTAGTTCAAGACCAGCCGGGGCAACATAGCAAGACCTCATCTCTACAAAAAGAAAAAGTAAATTAGCTAGCTGTGCTGTGGTGATACGTGCTTATAGTCCCAGCTTCTTAGGAGGCTGGACTGGGAAGATCCCTTCAACCCAAGAGTTCAAGACTAGCCTGGGCAACATAGCAAGACCCCATCTCTACAAAAGTAAAGCGTAAATTAGCCAGACATGGTGTGGTGATGGGCACCTGTGTTGCCAGCTACTTGAGAGACTGAGATGAAAGAATCGCTTGAGCCCAGAGGTCGAGGCTGCAGTGAGCCATGATGGCACCAGTGTACCCCAGCCTGAGTGACAGAGCGAGACCCTATCTCAGAAACTCAGGGCAGATAGACTCTCTGAGCTACCGTTTGCTGCCCCCTGACTTAGAGGCCTGTCCAGGGACCTTGGCTCGTTGGGCTTGGTTGAGCGCCTCTGGGGTTGCAAAGCCACCGGGTCCCGTTCTTGCCCTCGGGGGCAGCTGAGAGTCCCCAGCCCAGGCCTCGATCCCCACTACCTGCTGAGCACCACACTGGGGTTTACAGAGCAGCGCCCAGGCAGGCTCAGGGGGCTTCCCAGCGGAGCCCACACTGTCACAGGCCGCCACCACTGTGGGTACAGGAAGGCCATTTTGAGCAGGGCTGGCCAGGGCTCCCCAGGTCTGACTGCCCCGCCTCCTGCCCTCAGCAGAGAAGCCTGTGTTCTTCCCAGCCTTCGCCACCGACGCCCAGAAGCTGCCCGGGGAGCCCCCTTGCTGGACTTCTGGCCTGCCCTTCCCCGTGCCCCCCCGTGAGGTGATCAAGGCCTCCCCGCATGCCCCGGACCCCTCAGCCTTCTCCTACGCGCCACCTGGTGAGTAGCTCTGCCTGAGCTCGGGCTTCCGGTCAGTCCATGCACAGCCGCTGTTTGCACTATTGGCACTGGCTGAGCTGCATGCAGAAGCTTCTTAAAGTCCGACGGGACCCAGCTAGAGGGACGGCCTGGTCAGTGGAGGGGAAGGAGGAGATCTTCTGAGAAAGCTCCCCAGGACTGAGATTGAAGCCACTGGCTAGAGGGAGCCACAGCAGGTGCTTGAGCTGGTGAGGGGCAGGCTTAGAGTGGGAGCTATGTTTTCCAGTGACGGCTTAGAGCTAGAGAGTGGGCAGACAGTAGAGCCTGGGGAGGGAGAAGAGGCACTTCCTGGTTCACAGGTACTGTGAGGTCCTGTGCAGGTCCTTTTCCAGGTCCTGCAGTCCTGCTGGGCAGTGCCAGCCGTAAAGCGGCACAGCTAGGGGCTGGTACAGACCATGCTGTTCGCAAAGGCTGATCCCGAGCGAGGTGTGGGCCAAGGGAGTCAGAAGAACAGGGAAAGTCACGCCAGGCAGAGGGAACAGCATGTGCAAATGTCCAGAGGCAGGAGAGAGCGCGCAAAGCCTGAGAAACTGAGTCTGGCCACCACTGCCAAAGCTTGGTGCCCAGTGAGCTGCGGATTCCCAGGGGCCAGGTCAGGCCAAGTCGGCGAAGACTCTCCTGAGGGCAGTAGGGAGCCACCGAGGGTGCACAGCAGGGGGAGGGTACGCACACATAGACTCTGGTCCCTTTGGTTCCTGTAAGGGGAAGGAACTACTGGGGGCTGCAGTGGAAATGGAGAGACCAGTTAGGGCGTCCAGGTGACAGTTGAGAGGCTTGGACCAGGACCTGGGTGGTGGGGTGGGGTGGGAGGCTTCCCCGGGGTAGTGGTGTCTGCACTTAGGACTCGGGTCACTAATGAGGACAGAGCCGGGCAGGGCAGGAGAGGGATGCGAGTGGATGGGCACCTCCTGGCCAAGACAGGGAAGAGGTGGAGTGCTGCCCCGGACGTGTGTCCAGCAGGGGTGTGACCGCTCCGGGGCCCCACAGTGGACAGACATGTGCTCTCCAGGTCACCCACTGCCCCTGGGCCTCCACGACACCACGCGGCCCGCCCTGCCACGCCCACCCACCATCTCCAACCCGCCTCCCCTCATCTCCTCTGCCAAGCACCCCAGCGTCCTCGAGAGGCCAATAGGTGCCATCTCCCAGGTGAGGGGCTGCCCTTCCCTCTCTCAGGGGCTTGGTCTTCCTGTCTGTAGAGTGGGGGCAGTGGGACCGGTACAGTGTGGGTGGGAGCCAGGCTCTCGGGGGCCTGGGTCATCTGGGGCCACTCAGGCGTCTGGGGTTTGAGCTGGCTGGGTCCTACCTCAGGTGCTCAGGGCCTTGTCCCTGGGGGGTCACTCTGTGTTGCGGTCAAGGACATGGGCTCTGGAACCGGTTTGTGTGGCCTTGGGCAAGTTACTTCACCTCCTGTTTCCCCCTCTGCAAAATGGAAGGGCCAGTGCAGTGTGCTTGGAGGGCGCAGCCCCTTCACGGGGGAGGGGACCAAGGCTTGGGAGCAGCAGTGACTTGTCTGCCGTCGCACAGCTGGGCAGCAGCCCTGGCCTCTGACCCACACATGCCTTTGTGAACAGGGGGCGTCAGGCACTCTGGCCTGTCGGGGAGGGACCAGGGTGCCCCCATGACGCCACAACTCCGTCCCTGCAGGGAATGTCGGTCCAGCTCCATGTCCCGTACTCGGAGCACGCCAAGGCCCCGGTGGGCCCTGTCACCATGGGGCTGCCCCTGCAAATGGACCCCAAAAAGCTGGGTAAGGCTCCTGGTCCACCCATCTGGGTGGCCCAGGCTGGGCTCTGGCTGTCCTGTGGGGGGAGGCCGAGGAAGGGGCATCTTGGCCCACGAGAGGTCGGCCAGCAGGTAGCAGCTGGGAGGTTCCCCCTCAGCAGCCCTGGCTGGAACATGGTGGGAGGGGCGGCGCTTCCCAGCCCCTGGCTCAGGTGGGGTGGGGACAGACCACCCAGGACCCTGCCCCGGCAGCACGTGACTTACTCCTCTTCCTGGTCCTCAGCACCCTTCAGCGGAGTGAAGCAGGAGCAGCTGTCCCCACGGGGCCAGGCTGGGCCACCAGAGAGCCTGGGGGTGCCCACAGCCCAGGAGGCATCTGTGCTGAGAGGTAAGGGCCCCCAGCATCTGCCCCTGCTCCTTGGATGGCCAAGGGGCCCTTTATTCAAAACCTGCTGGGAAGTGTCATCTCACAGAGGGTCTGGGAGCCCCTCTTCACTGCTGTCTCCCTCACCATTTTGTGGGTCACCAGGGGCTCAGTCAGGGTGGCTCTCAGGACCGGGGCCTAGGGAAGGGCCACAGATACCCCACAGCCCCACATCTTATGTCTTCCAGGCACAACTCTTGGCTCGGTTGCAGGCGGAAGCATCACCAAAGGCATTCCTAGCACACGGGTGCCCTCGGACAGCCCCATCACGTACCGCGGCTCCATCACCCATGTAGGTGTCCTGGGGTGCGGCCTGAAGGCCGGGGTGGGACCAGCACTGGGCCAGCCCATCTTATAATCCCCCCTTGTCACCGAGAATCTCAGAACAACATTCTGGGCTCAGGGAACAGCACGTGCAAAGACGGAGCGTGAGAGGGTTCCTGAGTCGTGCGGGGACTGGTACCCCAGCCTTTCAGCTGGTGAGCTGTGGCCCTGGGGCTTTGTGCCACGTGCACCCGGCTCTAGAGCACAGTGACAGAGCGTGGCCCACACATACACACTCATGAGTGTTCACAGTGGCGCTTTGGGCATCAGGGCGGTCTGCGGGGAGGTATTTTTGACCCAGGCAGCCTCAACTCCCACCACAAAGCAGCCCTTTCCACTTCGCCCTTCTCTGAAATCTGTAGGTTTTAAAACTCTGAACTTTCAAAGGCAGCTATGCTGGGTTGGAGGGGCAAGTGCTTTGGGCAAAAGTCAGGCTGAGTCCTCAGGTACCAGTTCCACCACCCACACAGGCAGGCAGGCAGCACCTGTCCTGACTCAGTTTCCCCTTTGGTGACAGTATTCCTGGGAGAGTCATTGTCCTGAAGTCGTCAGGACCACGGGTTGACCTTTGAAGTTTCTGAGCATCCACCGCCGGGCTTTCTGGGTGACCCGCACCCTCCCTCACCCTCGCAGCTCCACACGTCTCTGATTGCTTTTGGCAGAGAGGCAGCTGCCGAAACGTGTGAGATGGGCAGGGGTCAGGCTTCCCCGCAGCCTCGCTACCAGACAGTGGGGAGGTCAGCATGTGGCCGGCACACACAGACGTTCATTAACCGAGCGGGTGCCACAGGCAGGGACCATGTGGGCCCACAGCTGGCGAGGGAGGCTCAGGGAAGTCTCAGTTCCTCCATTCTCTAGGGACTTCCTTCCCATCTTGGGAGTAGAGTTCATGGGGCCAGCAGCGACAGTGCGCAGGCTCATCTCCAGGAAGCAGACGTTGTGCAAACAGAAGCTTCCCTGTTAATGGGAGTTTGTCCAGTGTATTTTCCCAAGAGCGGGGGCCACCAGCTGGATTTCTGTCCTCTGTCCATGCCACTGAAGTTGGCTCCTCTAAAATACTGTAGCTCAGAAACCTCAAGCCGTGCACAGTGGCTCACCCCTGTCAACCCTGCACTTTGGGAGGCCAAGGTGGGAGGATAGCTTGAGCCCAGGAGTTTGAGACCAGCCTGGACAGAAAGATGCCTGTCGCTACAGAAAATTCAAAACTTGTCTGGGCATGGTGGCACCTATGTGTAGTCTCAGCTACTGGAGACGGGGAGGCATGAGGAGTGTGAGGCTGCAGTGAGCTATGATGGTGCTCTACGCTCCAGCCTGGGCAACACAGCAAGACCCCTTCTCAAAAAAAAAAAAAAAATCAGATGCCTCAGTTTCATCATGGAGAGCCAGCCCCCTTTTAAAAAATCACTTATTGTGGTATCCAGTAAGCCTCTGATTTCTGCAGTACAAACCCAGTTTTGACGTGAAGCATCCACGTTAGGCTGGATACAGAAAGGGGTACACTTGTATCAGCCACCTCTGGGAGGGTTTTTCCTGCCCGGATGCTGTCGGCGCCCCTGTGTGCTTTCCTGTTGGGAGAGGTGCTGCCCCGAACTGTCCCTGACTTAACAGCTGGCACTGCGAGTGCACAGGCGTCTCAAAGCATAGCAGGTAGATGCGGCTCCGAGCATGCGCTTTCAGAAGCTCGGGAGGGCTCATCCGAGTTCAAGACGTCTTGCCATTGCCCTCCACGAAGGCCAGGACCTGCAGTGAACGCCCTGGGGCACACAGGTGCTGCCCTGTGCCAGGGGATATCCCCAGCCGAGGAGGTCCAGTCGGCCGGAGCGGAGACTCAGAGCTCACCGGTCCAGGTCTTAGGACCCCCTACTGATGAATCTGCTCCCAGAATCCTAGAAAGAGAAGCGAGATGTTGAGATCTGGGGACCCCTTGTCTGTGCCGGATGCCTCTGAGAATCAGCAATGCTGAATGTCTCCGTTTTGTGGATGTGCAAACTGAGGCCCAGAAAGGCAGTCCCACGGCAACTCGGTGGCAGAGTTGCTGTTTGATACCCAGCGGTCTAACTCCAATGTCGTATTCTAACCCCTGATGCTTGTGTTCCTGGAAGTCACCCGAGGCAGGATGCTGCCCCACGTGGCCCTCTCCTCTCTGCTTGAACACATCCTCTGATGGGGAGCTCAGTCCCTATGAGGCAGCGGTTCTTAATTGGGGGAAATTTTGCCTGCACCTGTTTAGGGACATTTTTGGTTGTCCTGAGTTGGTAGGGCACACTCTGGGGAGGCGTGGACCACTGGCATTTAGCACTTGGAAGCCAGGATGCTCCCAAACACCCGACAGTGCCGGGGCCAGCCCCACAGCAATGAATGGCCCAGCTCCCGCTGTCAGGAGGGCCGACGGGGAGAAACCCTGGGTTAGAACTAAAATGTCTGGTGTCCTGCCCTGACGCAAGTCCTTGTCCCGGTTTTAGGAACAAAGTGCATGATGTGGTCGCGGGCACAGCCCAGGAGCAGAAACCCCAGCATCCCCCCCAGTTAGTTTTTGGTAACTGAATGTCAAGGCTCTGAGAAGTAAACCCCACGCAGTGGCAGGGACACAGGCTCCGGGACCAGAATACGTGGCTTCTAGTCCCTGCCTGCCCCTCATTAGCGAGGTCCCCCTGGGTGAAGTCCCCGTGCCGCCCTGTGCCTCAGTTTCCCCATCTGAAACAGGCATAATCAACAGGGTTGCCTTAGGGTTGCCCCAGGATTAAACGAGCGAATCCATAGAACGCGCCCAGAGCAGCATCCGTGAACGGCGAGCACTTGATAAGTGATCCTCCTTCTGCAGTTCCTCGTGGGGTTTTGTTCTGTGCAGGCGCTCACCCTTCTGAGGCAGTGTGTGTGTGGACACAGTGGGCATCTCTGGGCACATGGGTTTGTAAGCGCATCTGTGCCTGGACTGGAGTTGAGAGGGTCCTGGCTGCAGCCTCCTGGGCGCTCACTCCTCTGCACCTGCAGGGCACGCCGGCCGATGTCCTGTACAAGGGCACCATCACCAGGATCATCGGTGAGGACAGCCCAAGTCGCCTGGACCGAGGCCGGGAGGACAGCCTGCCCAAGGGCCACGTCATCTACGAGGGCAAGAAGGGCCACGTCCTGTCCTACGAGGGTGAGTCGCAGGAGGAGAGGGGGCCCAGGACTGGGTTAGGTGTGTGCTTGGCCTGTTGAGGTAGCTTCACAGGGAGGCAGGGCTGGGTTGACATGAGAAAGCACAATGTGATAGGTGGTGACCTCCCCGTCCCTGGAGGTATGCAAGCCAGCAACAGGGAAGCGTTGGCCTTAGCTGCCTCCCACCTCCGGCCAGTTCTTTACAGTTTGGGAAACAAACCTGTGGCCACTCTTTCTAGGAGCATAGGAGGGAAACTGAGGCTTGGAGCAGAAGCCCAAGCTCACACCCCAGGCCTCCGGCACTGTCCTGACAAAGCACACACTCTCGTTGGCCATGAAAGAGACCTTGGCCAGAGTGCTGCTCACCCCGCTGTGCCCCAGGCTCTCTCTGTGGAGCCCCCATCCTCTCCCTCTCTAGGCTCTGGGTTCCAGAACCAGGAGACCCTGCCAGGAAGGAGTTAAGGGAGTTGAGAGCCGGGAAAAAGAATTTCCTGGCAGCTGAGGGCACCCGGGGTGTGGAAATGGAAGCTGCTAATGGGCACCTCTCAGCGCTGTGGCCGCACAGCCCGGAATTGCCTCTCCTCCTGAGGGTACCGTTTTCTTCTCTCTCCGTCTGTGCCCACGGCCCCCTCCCCAGACCTGGGAAGTGGAGGTGGCACCATGTGGCTTAGGAACATGCGCTCCCTGCTGCCACACAGCCGTGGAGACCGGCCTGCAGCTGTGTCTTAGGTGCCAGCTCGTGCTCCAGTGCCCCTGGACTGAGTCTCCCAGGGTGGTGGGAAGCCTGGCAGGGCAGGTAGTGAAGGGCTTGTCTTGAGAGGTCCCTGGGTAGAATCCCACCTTGGGACCCCAGACCAGTGCCTGAGCTTTCGTAGGCCTTGAATGTAGCGTCTTCATCCTAGGTTTTTGTCGGACCTTTAAACTCTTGTCTGCTCCTGGGCCGGGCGGGTGGTGCGGCAGCGGCAGGTGTGAGGCAGTAGGGAGCAGGGAGGACTGCGGTACCTGCCACGCCGTCCACCCCCATGGCCGCTGCTCAGCCAGGCTTCCCATCTCTCCGTTTTCAACTGAAATCTCCCAATGTGTGAACGTCGGTGATTAATTTGGAATGTTTTCTGAACAGCAGCTCGGCACCCTCCAGTGGGCAGCCTCTGGCCTACGTAGCTTGCAGGCTGAGGGCCACATGAAGCAATGCTTGAGAGTCCCGAGAGCCCGTCAGTGGGTCATTCCCCCGAGGGGTGGGCCGGGGCTCCAGGGAGCTTATTTGTGATAGTGCTGGGCTCGGCAGCCCTGGAAGGAGAGCCCTGGCTGATGGGCAAAGCCAAGCCTTTACCTTCTGGGGCCACCTCCGTCTGTTCAACCTGCTGCCTGTCTGGGGGGCAGTGGGCCAGTGGGCTCCTCTGGCCTGGCGAGTTTCCCTCTGCCACGGAGGCTCCTTCACCACTCCCTGCAGCACACACTTCCCATGCACACGCAGGCTCGTGGTCGAACACTCACATGCACATGGACACAGGCTTCTGGGTGTGACCACGTGTGTACACATGCAAAGCCAGGTCTGCCTGGTGCCCCGGTCCATGTGTGTACACAGACCCACTTAGTTCTCAGCGGCCAGGGTCACGTGTGTGCCCACATTCACTCCACACACACGTATGTGCCCCGCACGTCCATGCTGCTGATGTATCTTTGCTCACGTGCATGTTTGTGTATGTGTTCACACCCCACGTTGGCGCTGTGTGTGGACAGACCTGCATGCTCGTGTGTGGTCACAGGCACAGCCCTGCGTGCAGACAGAGCGCCCTAGAGGCTGGGGTGCGGGGTGCAGACAGCGTGCCCTGCCTCTGTCGCTGTGTAGCCCCCTGGAAAAGCTCCTGGGTCCTGCTGGCAGCCCCCGGGGGCTGCAGGTGTGGGCTCCCTCGCGAGCTCCCAGCTGTGAGGCCTTGTGACGGGGCCAGCATAGAAGCACTGCTGGCTCCTGCCCGCTGCGCTGCCTGTACACCATGGTCCCAGGCATGTCCACCGCGGTCCTGGGCCTGTGCACACCGTCGCCTGTGCCTAGCTCCTCACCGAGGGCTTTGCGTGGTTTCCAGGTGGCATGTCTGTGACCCAGTGCTCCAAGGAGGACGGCAGAAGCAGCTCAGGACCGCCCCACGAGACGGCCGCCCCCAAGCGTACCTACGACATGATGGAGGGCCGTGTGGGCAGAGCCATCTCTTCGGCCAGCATCGAAGGTGGGGCCCTCGCTCTCCCGGTGATAGCAAGGAAAGGCTTCATCCCTTGGTGCTCCCTGGAGGGCAGTGGGGAGATGGCTGGCCCCATTTTACAGAGGGGAAGCCGAGGCTGTGCTTTCTGAGGCTCCACGTGGAGGCAGCGCAGGGACCCTCACGTGCTGGGTCCTACTCCACCATCGTCTCGGGGACGACCATGGTGGCTGTAGACGCTGACCCCGTCACTGCCCAGTGACGGCTCAGGGACCCCCAGAATGACGCACTCACCCTCTCCCACCCAGGTCTCATGGGCCGCGCCATCCCACCTGAGCGACACAGCCCCCACCACCTCAAAGAGCAGCACCACATCCGAGGGTCCATCACACAAGGTACCGCCCTGCCCACCGCTCCCTGG
The DNA here is from genome assembly GCA_963574225.1 of Lagothrix lagotricha. Lineage (NCBI taxonomy): Eukaryota > Metazoa > Chordata > Mammalia > Primates > Atelidae > Lagothrix > Lagothrix lagotricha. The sequence continues at coordinate 26,175 of CAUYNB010041534.1, read as the reverse complement.
GTGCCCCCCGAGTGTACAGTCAAGCAGGGCATGGGAGGGGGGACACAGCCGGAGTTCGGGGGGACAGGTACACGGAAGGGCGCGCAGCACACTGTGCGTGATCAGCACGTGAGCTACAGAGCAAGGGTGTCTGTTATTTACTTGAAAACAAAAATGAAAAGCCAAATAGCACTCATCACCCTCTGCTTTGAGGTGTCACTTATGGAGTGGCTCTCCCGTGCTTGGCACTAACCCAGGTGCCGCCTGCATATCATCTTACAGGGCGCCCTGTTGAGGCAGATGTGACTGGGAGAGGCTTGGAGAGCGCTGAGAGCTCTGTCGTGTTCCCATGGCTGGTCTGTGGCACAGCCGGCTACTGTGAACTTGGCAGCTGTGTGGTTTTAATTTTTGTATTTTTATTTTCTTGTTGTTTGAGACAGGGTCTCACTCTGTTGCCCAGGCTAGAGTGCAGTGGCACGATCCCAACTCACTACAGCCTCCACCTTTCAGGCTTAAACAATCCTCCCACTTCAGCCTCCCAAGCAGCTGGCACCACAGGCGCACACCACCACATCCAGCTGATTTTTGTATTTTTGTAAAGATGGGGTTTCGCCATGTTGCCCAGGCTGGTCTCGAACTCCTGAGCTCAAGCTGTCTGCCTGCCACAGCCTCCCAAAGTGCTGGAATTACAGGCATGAGCTACTGTGCCCGGCCTGTGGTTTTAGCTTCATGATTTCTTAGTGTCCACGACTTGCTGAGGTGATTCAGTTAGTATTCTTGTTTTGTATGTGAAGAAGCTGAGGCCCAGAGAGGTCAGATTCCCTGCTCAAGGTCACACAGCAAGTGGGGATTTGAACTCAGGTCGTCTAGCTCCTGAACTCGCTGGCTCTTGTGGGTCTGGGCGGGGCGGGGCATGAGGGTCAGTGCTGTCCTCCTGGCAGGGATCCCGAGGTCCTACGTGGAGGCGCAGGAGGACTACCTGCGTCGGGAGGCCAAGCTCCTGAAGCGGGAAGGCACGCCGCCGCCCCCGCCGCCCCCTCGGGACCTGACCGAGGCCTACAAGACGCAGCCCCTGGGCCCCCTGAAGCTGAAGCCGGCCCACGAGGGCCTGGTGGCCACGGTGAAGGAGGCGGGCCGCTCCATCCACGAGATCCCACGTGAGGAGCTGCGGCACACGCCCGAGCTGCCGCTGGCCCCGAGGCCGCTCAAGGAGGGCTCCATCACACAGGTACGGCCGGGGGCCAGGCAGGCGGACCCAGTTCTAGCAGGGGCGGCAGTGGCTGCAGGGCACTGCCCTGGGCTTCTCCACATGGGGAAACCAAGGCTGAGAGCCCTTGAGTGCCTTACAGTCACCCAGCTGCCCATCACTGGGCCTTGGCTGTGCTGGTCCCGGGCCGTGCTGGGGGCGTCAGACTCCTGACCTCGTTCCACTGAACTTCCATGATCCCATTCTTCAGGGAGGGAAACTGAGGCCCAGAGAGGCCAGGCAGGCTTCCAATGCCCCGGGACTAAGCATAGTAATGAGTGTCCGTGGCCTCTGTGCCGGGCCACTCGCAGCCTAAGGATGCTGTGGAGTGAATTGTGTCCCCCATGGCAATGCTCTGAGGCTGCTGTGTAGTGAATTGTGCCCCCCTCCCACCTGGCAATGCTCTGAGGTCGTTTACTTCTTCACTTTATTTTATTGCTGAGTTAACTGAGGTTCAGCGAGGTTCAGCCACTCACCCAGAGTCATGCAGCAAATGCAGCTGTGAAAGCCAAATCCAGATGTCCCTATAGCTGCAACGGGATTGCTCTCAACATCCACTGCACCCACCAGCAGGTTGCACCCCAGGTGGCCCCAGCCCCCCAGGCGGCCCCAGCTCAGTAGGGGAAGTTCCCTGCCAATGGTACGAGGAGCTGCCCGGTGGAAAGCCCCTGAGGCCACTGTCCCTCCACGTGGGCAGAGGTGGCCTCCTGTGAGGGGCAAGGAGAGTGGAGTTACCCGGGGCCATGGGACTGTGAGGCAGAAGGACTGGGATGGGTGTCCCTCGAGGGGTCCCAGCCCGCAGAAAGGTTTTGAAGCCAAAGCCAGGGAGAAGGCGGAAGCAGTCAGATCACTGAATGCCCGGGGGAGGGTTTGGCTCTCAGCCCCCAGGCAATTATGGAGCCCTTGGCAAGCAGCCACTGCCTGACCAAGACGAGGCGCAGATTGTAGAGTATTATTCTGAAAAACAAGGGCAGTTCCCCTTCTTAGGGACGTAGCGAAGACATCCCTTAATAGATTTCTGTTGCTTGCAAAGCCCTAAGGCCCCACGGTATCCACGTCTCCTGAGCCTGCTGAAACGGGGCGGGGACCTGGTGGCCTGGCTGCGCAGGTCCCAGTCTGGACAGTGACCCCCCATTTCTTTAGCCATCCTTTCTGTCCCGAGAGCAAACACCTCGGCCCTGACCTCAGTGTTCCTGGGGCTGAAAGCCTCAGGGTGGGTGGTGCTGAGACTGGGTGCTGATTTTCTCTGCTTGGCATTGGGTGGGCCGTGGAGGGTCCTAGGCTGAACAGAGGACAGCGTTTGCCCACATGAGGGTGTTGAGCTTCTTTCTAGAAAACTCCAGGGGCTTTCAGAGGGCCCAGCACTCACAGCAGGGAGAGCTGGCTGCTGAGCCTTTTACCCCTTCCTGTGGCCCCCCCAGGGAGCTTGGGGACCAGGGTCAGGCCCGGGGTGGGCAGGGCAGGAAGTAACAAGCGTGCCCGTCTCAGGGTTAGCTAAGCCGTCTGTCTCCCTGCCTCTGGAGGCGTACGATGTCACCCCCATCTTATAGATGACAAACAGGCTCAGAAGGGGGATGCAGCTGGTCTGTGCTGTGGCTGTGGGCAGGGCTGGAGCTCACACCCCCTCTGCCCCAGGGTACCCCGCTCAAGTACGACACCAGCGCGTCCGCCACTGGCTCCAAAAAGCACGACGTGCGCTCCCTCATCGGCAGCCCCGGCCGGACGTTCCCACCTGTGCACCCACTGGACGTGATGGCCGACGCCCGGGCTTTGGAACGCGCCTGCTATGAGGAGAGTCTGAAGAGCCGGCCGGGGGCCGCCAGCAGCTCGGGGGGCTCCATTGCACGCGGCGCCCCGGTCATCGTGCCAGAGCTGGGCAAGCCACGGCAGAGCCCCCTGACCTACGAGGACCACGGAGCGCCCTTCGCCGGCCACCTCCCTCGAGGCTCGCCTGTGACCACACGGGAGCCCACGCCGCGCCTGCAGGAGGGTGAGTGGGGCATGCATGGGCGTGGGGGGGTGGGTGTCTGGCTGGGGAAGCTGTCCTTCACCCTCCACCATTAGCTTCGTTTGTACCCAGGACATGCTCGCCACCGGCTCTCCACCACATCCAAACCACCTGCAGGCCCTCGGGCTCTGCCTCCAACTCCAAACCCTTTCCAGCTCCTTCCCCCCTTCCAGACCACATGGTGCCTCACCTAGCTTCCCCGACTCCCCTGCTGCTTCCTGCTGTAATCCACTCTGCAGACAGCAGGCTGGACACTTTATAAATGCAAGTCAAATTATTCCACTTGCCTGCTTTCATCCTTCTGGCAACTTCACACATTTTGCTCAGGCCTGGGGTGCCTGCTGTTGGGGCCTGGCCTGCCTCGTTCAGCCAGATTCCTTCATCCTCCCCAGCCCCGCCCCGGCCTCCTTTCTTCGTTCCCCGCCCCGGCCTCCTTTCTTTGTTCCCCGCCCCGGCCTCCTTTCTTTGTTCCCGCCCTTGCTCACCTCAGTCAGCTCAGTCTTCACCCAGGGCCTTTGCTCAGCTCCGTCTCTCTGCCTGCCATGTCCCCGCCTTCCAGATCTTTACATAGTGGGTTTCTTTCCATCCCTTGGGTCTGTTTAACTGTCACATGTCACATCCTGTGATACTAACATTTTCTTCCGGCTGGGTGCGGTGGCTCACGCCTGTAACCCCAGCACTTTGGGAGGCCGAGGCAGGCAGATTACCTGAGGTCAGGAGTTCAAGACCAGCCTGGCCAACATGGTGAAACCCCGTCTCTACTAAAAGTACAAACAGTAGCCAGGTGTGGTGGGGTGCACCTGTAGTCCCAGCTACTTGGGAGACTGAGGCAAGAGAATCGCTTTAACCTGGGAGGCGGAGGTTGCAGTGAGCTGAGATTGCACCACTGCACTCCAGCCTGGGTGACAAGAGCGAAACTCCATCTCAAAAAAAAAAAAATATTCCAAGCATGTTTCACTGTGTAACTCTCATGCGTTTACTGGTTTATCACCTGTCTGTCTCACGCTGAGTGCCAGCTCCGTGGGGACTGGGATTTCCGTTTTGTTCACCGGGGTCACCGCAGTTCTCACAGCACTGCTGGCATATAGTAGAGGCTGCATCAGGATTTTTTTATTGATTGAGTGAATGGATGAAAGAATGAATTTTTAAAAAATTATAACTCAAAAGCAAATGAGTCAGTGAACAAAAAATGAACTAAGACAAATGAAGAAATGAATGAAGGAATGAAGAGACCTGGTCCTTGGGATGCCAAGCACCCGACCCTCAAATAACACCCCATAAACGCCAGCCCCAGAGGCCCTGCGTCGGGGGCCGGTGCTGAGACCCGATGCCATCCACAGGCAGCCTCTCGTCCAGCAAGGCATCCCAGGATCGAAAGCTGACGTCGACACCTCGTGAGATCGCCAAGTCCCCGCACAGCACCGTGCCGGAGCACCACCCACACCCCATCTCACCCTATGAGCACCTGATCCGGGGCGTGAGCGGCGTGGACCTGTATCGCAGCCACATCCCCCTGGCCTTCGACCCCACCTCCATACCCCGAGGCATCCCTCTGGACGCAGGTGATTGCCCCAGGGCTCCCAGAACCCTGCAGTGGTGGTGCACAGGGCGGGGGACCTCATCAGCATTAGGGATCAACTATTAGATTCCCTTGGATGGGGAAACTGAGGGCTGGAGATTAGAAGACCCAGCGATGTAATCATGACCAGTTGAGATTGGAACAGAATTTCTCTTAGTAGTTGGCAGGACATGGGGGGTTAAACATTTCAGTGGTTTTCTTTTCCTGCAGGACTTAACAGTGCCTTTAACAATGCAAAGGTATTAAATGAGGACTCGAGCGTATGCATTTTTCAAATAGACGTGATCTGAAAATTTTCTTTTTATTAAACAGTTGCATCCCTTTGGTGTGTTAATCTGCATTGGGATGTCTTATGTTTGGGACAACTTGGATTGTCCCAAAAAAGCATGCTTTGTAGAAGTAAAAAGCATCCTTCGTGGAAGTCACCCCCGTGTGTTCTGGGGAGAAGGCTTCCTGCTGTTTGGCGCTCAGTTGTGTTTTGTGCTTTGGGCTGCAGGAGAAGCCGTCCGGGTATAGAAGTCGGGGGCATCCAGACAGGCAGGGAGACACTAGCAGGCCTGGGTGTGGCCCGCCTCACGCCCGCTCCCCTCTGCCCGCAGCTGCTGCCTACTACCTGCCCCGGCACCTGGCCCCCAACCCCACCTACCCGCACCTGTACCCACCCTACCTCATCCGCGGCTACCCCGACACGGCAGCGCTGGAGAACCGGCAGACCATCATCAACGATTACATCACCTCGCAGCAGATGCACCACAACGCAGCCACCGCCATGGCCCAGCGCGCCGACATGTTGAGGGGCCTGTCGCCCCGAGAGTCCTCGCTGGCGCTCAACTATGCTGCCGGCCCCCGAGGTGCGCGGGCGGGCGGGCCGTCTCCACTGGGTTTGGCCTTACTCCCAAACAGCACGTGTATACCCCTGTGTGTCCCCATGGCCTCACCGAGGCGGCTAGACCTGGTCGCCTTGTGGGTCACCTTGTGTGTGCAGACCTGAGTGGGTGGTGTGGGGCTCTGCGTGCCGTGGGTACTGCTTGTCACCATGGCGTGTGCATGGCAGCATCCTCAGTGGGTGTGCGTGAGTCTGCGTATACTCTTAGGACATGGGCCTCGGGAGTTTGAAGACAGATCAAAATGTGAGGCTGTTTGGAGTTTTGTTCCTTGGCCTCATAAACAGCCCATGGTTGCTTTGCATGCACACATTCAAGAGCTGTCCTCAGGCGTGCTCCTGGAATGTTCTGGAATAGCCCAGTTCTAGTTAGGGCTCCGTTGGAAAAGCCGAAGTCACACTAGGTATTTTGAACAGCAAGGGTTGAATACAGGATTGTGTAGGCATCAGAGGCTGAAGGGGCACAGAGGGCCTGCAAAGGGAAGTAGGGTTGGCAGCTGCAGGGGACACCGCAGCTCGGGCTTGAGAGCAGAAGAGGAGGTGGGACCGAGAGGACCTGAGCATTCAGAAAAGGGTAGCCAGGGCTGGGAGCCGAGGAGGGAGTGCGTGCCGTGCTCTCTGGGAGGGCGATCTGGCCAGTGGGCATCCTGGCCTCTCCAACCTGTGGCTCCAGCCCCGGCCCACCTCCTCCTGCAGGCATCATCGACCTATCCCAAGTGCCACACCTGCCCGTGCTGGTGCCCCCAACACCAGGCACCCCAGCCACCGCCATGGACCGCCTTGCCTACCTCCCTGCCGCACCCCAGCCCTTCAGCAGCCGTCACAGCAGCTCCCCTCTCTCTCCAGGTAGCACTGCCCCCAAGTTCTGAGTGGGGACCCCGGCATCTGTGGGAGGCAGCTGGGGTGAAGGCGGGCAGAGGCCCTGCTCTCTGCCCCACTCCAGAAAACAAAGCCAGTCTATTCTTGGCCCTGGGGCTGAGTCTTCCGGCCTTCGGGTTTCCTAGGAGGTCCCACGCACTTGACAAAATCTACCACCACATCCTCATCTGAGCGGGAGCGGGACCGGGAGCGGGAGCGGGAAAAGTCGATCCTCACATCCACCACGACGGTGGAGCACGCGCCCATCTGGAGACCCGGTAGGACATCAGGCCCCCGCCCCCGCCCTGGGACTCCTTGTGGGCCACATGAGGCCTCCCCCTGCTGATGCCATGGCCTGTCACCAGGTACAGAGCAGAGCAGCGGCAGCAGCGGCGGGGGTGGGGGCAGCAGCAGCCGCCCCGCCTCTCACTCTCACGCCCACCAGCACTCGCCCATCTCCCCCCGGACCCAGGACACCCTCCAGCAGAGACCCAGTGTGCTGCACAACACAGGCATGAAGGGCATCATCACCACTGTGGAGCCCAGCACGCCCACGGTCCTGAGGTGGGCCAGGTTGGCACGGGGGAGGGGATGGGTGGATGGGCGGGTGAGGATGGGTGGTAGTAGGAGGATGGGGTAGAGGATGCTCAGTGGGAGGTACATGGGAGGTGGGTTGGGGGTCAGATGGGTGGCTGGTGTTAGAAGAATAGAGTATACGTGAGTAGTAGATGGACGATGGCTGGGTGGGTGGGTGATAGGGTCATGTGGGTAGGTGGGAGGAGAGATGGCTGGGTTAGCCAGATGGATGGATGGCTGAGTGATAGGGTTGTGTGGGTAGGTGGGAGGAGAGATGGCTGGGTTAGCCAGATGGATGGATGGCTGGGTGGATTAGGTGGATAGGTGGGTCAGTGGGAGGATAAATGGCTAGATTTGCTGGGTGGGTGGATAGATGGATGGGTAGGTGGTAGGGTTAGGTAGGTAGGTGTGTGGGTGAGAGGATAGGTAGCTGGGTTAACTGGGTATATGGCTGGATGGATGGATGGATGGTAGGTGGTCAGGTTTGGTAGGTAGGTAGGTAGATGGGTGGAAGTATTGATGGCTAGGTTTGCTGTGTGGGGGGGTGAGTGGATGGATGGATGGGTGGCTGGGTAGGTGGATGGTCAGGTTAGGTAGGTAAGGTGGGTGGGTGGGTGAGAGGATAGACAGCTGGCTTAGCTGGGTGGATAGATGGGTGAGTGGGTGCTTAGGTTAGGTAGGTGGGGTGGGATAAGAGGATAGATGGCTGGCATAACTGGGTAGATGGGTGGGTGGTCAAGTTAGGTAAGTGGGCAGGTGGGTGAGAGGATAGGTAGCTGGGTTAACTGGGTGGATGGATGGATGGATGGATGGGATGGTCAGGTTAGGTTAGGTGGGTGGGTAGGTGAGAGGATAGACAGCTGGCTTAGCTGGGTATATGGATGGGTGGGTAGGGGTAAGAGGATAGATGGCTGGCTTAACTGGGTGGGTGGGTGGTCAGGTTAGGTAGGTGGATGGGTAAGGGGATAGATGGCTGGGTTAGCTGGATGCATGGATGGGTGGTTGGATGGGCGGATGGATGGATGGGCGGATGGATGAGTGGATGGGTGGGTGGATGGATGGATGGTCAGGTTAGGTAGGTTGGGGGGTAAGAGGATAGATGGCTGGCTTAGCTCAGTGGATCGATGGGTGGGTGGGTGGGTGGGTGGTTAGGTAGATGGGTGGGTGAGAGCACAGATGGCTGGCTTAGCTGGTGGATGGATGGGTGGGTGGTAGGATTAGGTGGATGATGGAATGGACGGTTAGATGAGTAATTGCGGGGACGAGTGGATGGAGGCTCAGGTGAATGAATGAACAATGGGTTGGGCGGTGGGATGCGGAGGTGGGGAGGTTGTTTGTTTCAGAATAGAATCTGTGGAGAGGGAGAGACTGAGTGGGGGCTGTGAGGAAAGACTCCTGGTCTCCCATGTTTAGCAAGGCCAGCAAGGAAGAGAGGCCCTCTTGCTGAACAAACTCCAAGTGTCTCTGAGCTGGCAGAGGCCCCTGAGTGCCCTCTGGTGACACACACTCCAGAGACTGTGGGCAGAGCTGCTGCTCACCATGGGGTGGGGTTGCTCAACACCTTTCCTTCCCTGGGACCTTTTTTTTTTTTTTTTTTTGAAATGGAGTTTTGCTCTGTCACCCACGATGGAGCACAGTGGTGTGATCTCTGGTCACTGCAACCTCCGCCTCCCAGGTTCAAGCAATTCTCCTGCCTAAGCCTCCCGAGTAGCTGGGATTACAGGCATGTGCCACCACGCCCAGCTAATTTCTGTATTTTTTTAGTAGTAATGTGGTTTCACCGTGTTGGCCAGGCTGGTCTCAAACTCCTGACCTCAAGTGATCTGCCTGCCTCAGCCTCTCAAAGTGCCAGAATTTACAGGCATGAGCCACCGTGCCTGGCCTCCAGGACCTATTTAGAGGCAACTTAATTCCTCCAAAATGAATTTTCATTCAAAAAAGTACCCATGCCCCGACACCCCACTTGGGTGCCTGAAGTCATACCCTCCCCCCAGCACAATTCCAATTATGAAAAATGGCATCGTTTCCCAAAAGCATTGGTGGCTTTGTCACCCCTGGCACAGAGACCCAGCAGGTACATGAAGCACGAGCACCTGGCTGGGGAGCAGCGTGCACACAGGGTCTGTGGGACATGCCTGCGGCAGCTGACTAACACAGAATGAAAAAAACAAGCGCTTGCCTACTGCCCACTCATGAGTGAGGCCCTGGGAGTCAGAGTTAGCGACAGATGGGGGTACCCCCATGGAAAAACAGGGCTCCTAGAAGGCCGAGTGGGTAGAGCGGCCGGCTCCTGCCCCAGCCCCAGCCCCAGCCCCAGCTTCTCGCCCACAGAGCTCAGAACAAGCAGCTTTCTCTCTGTTCTCAGTACCCACCCCGGTGGCTCCCCCGGGTCTTCCCCTTGCTGTCCTGCTCCTTGCGTGGTTCCTTTAGCTCCTCAGGTGTCCTGAGCACGTCCAGCCTCCCTCATGCCCCGCTCCCCGGAGACTCCTCTAACCCCACCTCAGCTTCCTCGCCGTTCTCTCCTGGCACGTGGTTTACTGCTTCCGCACGGTTACCGGGCTCTGTAGGGCTTGGCTGTGGTAGCACACTGGTAGTCTGTCTTCTGAATTGGCTGGTAAGATGCTCGCATCTGTTACCTGTTTCGTTGGCTGCTGTATTCACCGTGCCTAGAACAGTGCCTGGCACCTACTCTTTGCCTAATCAGAACTGTGGGAATAATGCAAGGAATGAATGAGCGAATGAATGGGGTAGGGAACACCATGCCACACAGAGTCTGGCAGGTCACAGTCAGGAGGGCAGGTTCGTTCTGGGAGCAGCAGGGAATGTAGATGTTATTCCAGGGCAGTGGGGACTCGTCAAGGGTGGTGGAGGAAGGGAGCAGCTCCCACCACCGCCTGACCGCCTTCCTCCTCCCCCAGGTCCACCTCCACCTCCTCACCTGTTCGCCCGGCTGCCACATTCCCACCCGCCACCCACTGCCCACTGGGAGGCACCCTCGATGGGGTCTACCCTACCCTCATGGAGCCCGTCTTGCTGCCCAAGGAGACCCCCCGAGTCGCCCGGCCAGAGCGGCCCCGAGCAGACACCGGCCATGCCTTCCTTGCCAAGCCCCCAGCCCGCTCTGGGCTGGAACCCGCCTCCTCCCCCAGCAAGGGCTCTGAGCCCCGGCCCCTCGTGGCCCCCAGCTCTGGCCACACCACCATCGCCCGCACCCCCGCGAAGAGCCTCGCACCCCACCACGCCAGCCCGGACCCGCCGGCAGCACCCGCCTCGGCCTCGGACCCGCACCGGGAAAAGACTCAAAGTAAACCCTTTTCCATCCAGGAACTGGAACTCCGTTCTCTGGGTAAGACCACCCTGACAGCGGCCACCTTCATAGACGCGATTATCATGCGTCAAATTGCTCACGATAAAGGGGCGCGAGAAGGAGGTGCGCTGGCCAACGGCTCCCCTCGCGATGGTAAGACTTCCGGCCCGCACCCACCCCGTCTCGTGCTCCAAAGATATTTTCAGATCTCTGCTTTTTACTTTGGCCCCGTTTTTTTCGTTGTTGGTTTCGGTATTTTGTTTTGAAGCCCGTCCGTCCTCGCCGGTTTGCACGCGCTGACGACTGCTCCAGCCGCGCCCGCCCCTCCAATTTGGGGTGCTCATCATTTGCACATCATTTTACCATGTTGTTTTTTTTTTTTTTGATTTTTGCTTTTTTTTCTTTAATGAATGGATCTGTGATTCTGACTTCAACTGCGCCCCCATCTCCCCACTTTGCGCCTGTGTCCGGGGAGCAGGGATGGGGCTGCGGGGGGGGGCTTGGGCCTCTGCCCCCCGCCTGCCTGGATGCAGTTGGATTTGGGGGAAGTGGAGGCAGGCGGTTCCAGGAGGAGCTGAGGAGGGGTGGAGGCCTGCGCTGTGAACGAGGAGCTAGGCCCAGCTCTTCCATCCTGTTCCTGGGAGGACATCTCAGGGATTCCCTGTCCCCAGCCCGTGAACCCCTGAACAAGGGGAGCCCTCTGCATGCAGGCCCCTGCCTTGGCCTAGTTCTCGGCTCCCCTCTGTTGGACTAGGATGGCCTAGCCTATAGCCCAGCAGGGCCCCCAGGACCCAGGGTCACTCCCAGCCACACCCACACTTCTTACTCTGCTCAATACACGCCTTCCCCAGAGACCCACACTGCCCCTGTCTCATGCTGGCCTCGCCCCGCCTCCACCGCCTGAGCCCGTCTCTTCTCTCCTTGTCTCTCTGTGTCTCCCTCTGCCTCTGTCTCTGACTCTGTCCCAGGCTTTGCATTTCCCTCCACCTCTCTCTTGGCCTCCTTCTCTCTCCCCCACACCCTCCTCTACCTTTCTGTCTCTCAGCACCCACACCCCACCCCTAGCTTGGGTTCCCCTTGACCCTGAGGAGACCCAGCCAGCTGGAAGGGCAGCCCTGCCCCTTGGATCCCGAGACCCTGGGCCCAGCGCCTGACTCTGCATCCCACCTGCCCCAGGTTACCACGGCAGCAGCTACAGCCCCGATGGGGTAGAGCCCGTCAGCCCCGTGAGCTCGCCCAGCCTGACCCACGACAAGGGGCTCCCCAAGCACCTGGAAGAGCTCGACAAGAGCCACCTGGAGGGGGAGCTGCGGCCCAAGCAGCCAGGTAAGCCCCACCCAGCACCTGACCCTGAAGTGTGGCCCCAGCACGCAGATGGGCAAACAGAGGTGCCGAAAGGCCCAGGAATCGGCTGGGTCACGAGGCTCAAAGGCGCAGGGCTGGGATTCGGGCGCAGGGCCGGGATTCGGGCACAGGGCTGGGATTCAGGTGTAGGGCTGGGATTCGGGCCCAGCAGCCCTGGGATCAGCAGACACCCCCTGACCGGCTCTGCTCTGCCCGCAGGCCCCTTGAAGCTCGGAGGGGAGGCCGCCCATCTCCCACACCTGCGGCCGCTGCCCGAGAGCCAGCCCTCGTCCAGCCCACTGCTCCAGACTGCCCCGGGAGTCAAGGGTCACCAGCGGGTGGTCACCCTGGCCCAGCACATCAGTGTAACTATGCGTTCTCTGCCCCTCTTTGTCACCTTTGCACCTGGGGCACCAGGCCTGGAGAGGGGATGGGGAACCCCACAGCCCCTCTGACCTGGCAGGGAAGCTGGGGGATCCAGGGTGTGGGTAAGGTGAGATCCTGAAGCCCCAAGCACCCACACTGTCTGCGCCTCCTCGCCCATGGGAGGCCTGCGATGCGAGCCGACAGCATCTTCACGGGTGATGAGATGTCCTGGTGATGTGGGTGTCTCAGTGTCGTGGGCTGGTCACATCAGCCATCTGCTGACTACCAGCTTGGGACTGCTGACCACAGCCCCACTCCCATGCACACAGGGACGTGGAGGCCCAGACGGTGGTGGGCAGGTCCATAGTCGCCCAGGAAGCCGGCCTCAGCCAGGGTTTCACCCCAAGCTCCATCTGGCCCCTTCCCCCACCCAGAAGGTTCCGGCAGGAGGGAGCTGCCTGACCCTGGGCCCCCAACTTGCCTGCAGGAGGTCATCACGCAGGACTATACCCGGCACCACCCACAGCAGCTCAGCACACCCCTGCCCGCCCCCCTCTACTCCTTCCCTGGGGCCAGTTGCCCTGTCCTGGACCTCCGCCGCCCGCCCAGTGACCTCTACCTCCCACCCTCGGACCATGGTGTCCCAGCCCGTGGCTCCCCCCACAGTGAAGGGGGCAAGAGGTGAGTGGGGGTGGGGATGCCTTCATCAGCTGCCTGCCTCAGAGCAGGGTCCCAGCTCAGCTGCATGCGAGAGCCGCCTGGCATCATTGCACAGGCAAGAACCAGAGGCTCCAGGAGGATGGGGAGGTCACAGAGCGGATTCATAATAAATGAAAGCTGATCAAAGTACACGCGGTGCTCAGTGGGTTCCGGGCACCCACGTGTACCCTTTACACACAGCCCCACAGGAGGCATGAGCAGCATTCTCCCCATTTCACAGATGAAGGAACCAAGGCCTGGAGAAGTAAAGTCACTTGTCCACAGGCACACAGTCAGAAGGTGGCAGAGGTGGATGGGATCCAGGACTGTTTAGAGAGCCGCCTTTCAACACACGCACACACCCATCAGTGCACACACATGCAGTCACACTCAATGCAGCCTTTTAACAGATGCACACATGCACACGCACCCATCAGTGCACACACGCACACATGCACAATCAGTGCACACATGCATACCCATCGATGCACGCACACACCCATGCACACCCCTACATATGCTCACACACACTCCCACCCTGGTGAACCCTGGGGTCTCTGGGGGTCAAAAGGAGGCGAGGAGAGGGCCCTGAGCTCCAGGGTGAAGGAGGCGGTTAGGTAGGCAAGGGGGAGGTAATGTGTGTGGGAGGACAGACATGGCAAGACAGCAGGACATCTTTGGGGGACAGTAGTATAGCTGGCACTGAGGTACAACCAGAATTCAGAGCAGGGGTCAATAAACTATGTCCCATGGCCCAGATCCAGCCCATGGCCTGTTTTTGTATAATTCATGAACTAAAAAGATGATTTTACATTTTTTAAGAGTTGTTTAAAAAAATAAAAATAGTAACAATACATGCCAGAGAATACTTGTGGTCAAAAATGCCTAAAACATTTCTGATTTGGCCATGAACAGGAAAAGCATGCTGAGCCCTGATTTAGAGTGGAGGCGGGCTGGGAGGGGCGCGTCCGCTCAGGAGGGAGACTTCTCACCACGTCCGGGGCCCTTTCTCCAACCAGGTCTCCAGAGCCAAGCAAGACGTCAGTCTTGGGTGGCGGCGAGGACGGTATTGAACCTGTGTCCCCACCGGAGGGCATGACGGAGCCAGGGCACTCCCGGAGCGCTGTGTACCCACTGCTGTACCGGGATGGGGAGCACACGGAGCCCAGGTATTTCTATGAGCACATGCGCTGCCCCTGGGATGCTTGGGTATCAGCTCCTTGCCCATCCTTGGCCCCAGTCCTCCACAGTGCCGTGTGGAAAGTGACAAGCGTGCAGGGCTCAGCTGGGCGACCTTGAGCCCACTAAGTAAGCTTTACCAACGTGGGGGTGTGATACATGCCCGCCCTCCCTGCAGACACCTCAGTGGTGGCTCTCCGTGCCTTGCGGCCCCTGTTGAACCTTTAAGAAGTAATGAGCTAGGTGTGCTAGACCAGACTGCGGGTGATGGGTGAGGCGGGGGCTGAGAAGGAAGCTGGGCCCACTGGCTTTGGGGAAGGGCATGGTCAGAACCCAATTTCAGTCCTCAAGACTCTCCTCAGAGGATCAGGTTGGAGCAGGTGGTCAGAGGCAGACCACCACGCAGCCAGGCGTCTCCCGAGACACCTCGAGCCCCAGGGTGGGTGAACTGCAAAGGAGTTTCCGGGAGCCTTGGTCTTCTATGAGACAGGAGATGCAGGCGTGGGGGCGGGTGAAGCCTAGTTCCAAATGTCTAAGGCATCTCAGGTGATGAGTTCCCCGTCATCAAAGGCATACAAGTGAGCTGATATGAGGTGTTTGATCCTCACAGCAGGATGGGCTCTAAGTCTCCAGGCAACACCGGCCAGCCACCAGCCTTCTTCAGCAAGTTGACCGAGAGCAACTCCGCCATGGTCAAGTCCAAGAAGCAGGAGATCAACAAGAAGCTGAACACCCACAATCGGAACGAGCCCGAATACAGTAAGGGGCCTGCAGTCTCCCGGGGAAGCACGGGGCCACGGGTGGGCAAGTGGCCTGCCAGTGCGGGGGCTGCAGAAACCCACAGGGCACTTTGGAAAGCTAAGTGGTCCTGCTGACCACCTTCCACCCCCGCCCCAGCCCTTCACCTCACATCTGCGGAGGCCCAGGGCAGTTTGTTGATCGCTCGGCTTTACACAGGAGCTTACTGGCACGGGAGAATAGCGCCAGCACATAGTAGGCACCCAGTGAATACCCGCATGAATACGGGGACCAGGGATTGGGTCCTTGCCACACACGGGCCGGGCACCTCCCACAGCCAGCGCCTGTGTGGCTTTGCACCCATTGACATGGTTGCTGGGGTGAACGCCCCAGTCTGCCTCCCAGTCCCTAGCACAGTGCCTGGCAGTTAGCAGATCCACCACAGAATACATGAGTGGGTGGGCATATAAAGAATCTGTCACAGTCCCCGACCCCAGGAAGCCTCATCTGCCAAAGGAGTTTGGGCAAATCACAGATGCTTTTCCCTTCCTGGGGCTGGAGTAGCAGCAGTACAGATGGTCGCTGGCTTGCCGGGCGCGGTGGCTCATGCCTACAGACCCAGCACTTTGGGAGGATGAGGTGGGAGGATTGCTTGAGGCCAGGAATTCAAGACCAGTCTGGGCAATATAGCAAGACCGCATCTCTACAGAAATTTTAAGAATCAGGCACACACCTATAGTCCCAGCTACTGGGGCGGCTGAGGGAGGAGGATGGCCTGAGCCTGGGAGGTCAAGGCTGCAGTGAGCTATGATCACACCACTGCACTCCAGCCTGGGCAACAGAGCAAGACATTGTCTCAAAAAACCACAGCAAAAATCTCTGACTCAGGAACTCCAGGGCCTTGTAAGTGTGGTCGGTCCAGGGACCCGTAGCATTGGCATCCCCAGGGTACTGGTTAGAAATGCAGACCCTTGGCCAGGCACCGGGGCTCACGCCTGTAATCCCAGCACTTTGGCAGGCCAAGGTGGGTGGATCATTCGAGGTCAGGAGTTTGAGACCAGCCTGGCCAACATGGTGAAACCCCAGATATTTTTATACTAAAAATACAAAAATTAGCTGGGCGTGGTGGCACAAGCCTGTAATCCCAGCTACTTAGGAGGCTGAGGCAGGAGAATCACTTGAACCTGGGAGGCGGAGGTTGCAGTGAGCCAAGTTCACACCACTGCACTCCAGCCTGGGCCACAGAGTGAGACTCTGTCTCAATAAAAAAGAAATGCAGACCTTTGGCCCTGTACCAGGCCTGCTGCATCAGAACCTGCGATGAACAAGATTCCCCAGGTGATGCTGGCGCACCTGGGCCACACAGGGGACTGGTGGGGCAAGTGATTCCCAGAGCCCTGGGGACCTCACCCGCTTTGTCACCCTGCTTCCAGATATCGGCCAGCCTGGGACAGAGATCTTCAACATGCCCGCCATCACTGGACCAGGTAACCCGTCCAGCCCTTGCTCTGCAGCCGCCCAGGTCCCCCGCGCTCCCTCCCCGCCCCACTCTGGCTCTCATGAAGGGATGAGGAGCCTTTGCTAGGCCAAGCGTACCCCTCATTCTGGGATGGACTAACCCCACAGTAGGATTCAGAGGGACCCAACAGGCAGGTGAGGCTTGTTCCCCTCGTGGAAAGGACCCTCGCTGTGCAGGGAGTCTCTGGAGTTCAGATCCCCTTGGGTGGTTAGTAAGTATCAGATGCACCCTCACCAGCTGGAAACTCACCTCGTTTCTTCGTCAGTCACAGCTGGAGATGTGCGTATCTGGACGAGGAGTGGGTCTGAGCTCAGAGCACGAGCCTCCAAGTTCACTGGGCGTTCGTTACAGCCAGAGCTTAATTCCTGAATTCCAGCCAGGGAACTGGGAGGCCTTACTTTTTTTTTCGAGATCAAATGCAGGTACATAGCAGAGATAGGTGTGAAACTGACACTCTCTTTTAGGCTAAAACTTAAGACTTCTATGATGTTTTGGACTTAGGGGTCCTTGGGGTTGGAGCCCCATTCTCTAGGGGGGCCCCACTGTGTATTCCCTCAGTGAGTCTGGGGTGTGGCCTCCAGGGGCCTCTCCCCACGGGCAGGCCTGGCCCAGTGGGGCCGAGGCAGTTGCGGGGTTGGCCGCCTCTGCGTGGGTGCCTGGTTATCCTCTGTTTCTCTGGTGGAAGCCGAGGCCGGGATGGAGGTAGGGAGGTTTGCTGATTTTCCCTGGAGGACGTTCTTGGGTCTTGAGCCCTGGGAATGGTGTGCAAAGGACCGTCATTCAGATATTATCAGGGGGTCATCGAGGCCTCCAAATGGGAGTCCCAACTAGGACACCTCCATCCGCCCAGTGACTATAGACACCTCAGGCAATGGGAAGGAGGCAATTTGGTCGAAACAACAAGAGGGTTAAAAATGAATGTTTCTGGGATGTTCTAAGTCTTGAAGTAGGTGCTAGACACACAGGTGTATCTGTACGTAAAACTTCATGGCATTGTACAATGAAGATTGATGCTAACACTTATATTTAATTATTTTTTATTTATTTTTTTTTAAGAGACAGTCTTTCTCTGTCACCCAGGCCGGAGTGCAGTGACGCGATCACGGCTCACTGCAGCCTCCGCCTCCCAGGCTTAGATGATCCTCTTACCTCAGCCTCCTGAGCAGCTGGGACTGTAGGCATGCGCCACGGCACCCGACTAGTTTTTTTATTTTTTTATAGAGACAGGCTCTCGATATGTGGCCCAGCTAGTCTTGAGCTCCTGTCTTCAAGTGATTCTCCCGCCTCAGCTGAATTTTTTTTTTTTTTTTGACAGAGTGTTGCTCTATTGCTCAGGCTGGAGTGCAGTGGTGCAATCTCGGCTCACTGCAGCCTCTGCCTCCTAGGTTCAAGCAATTCTTCCACCTCAGCCTCCTGAGTAGCTGGGATTACAGACACCCGACACCACGCCTGGCTAATTTTTGTATTTTTAGTTGAGACAGGGTTTCACCATGTTGCCCAGGCTGGTCTCAAACTCCTGACCTCAGGTGATCCACCTACCTCGGCCTCCCAAAGTGCTGGGATTACAGGCGTGAGCCACCGTGCCCGGCCTGATTTTTCTTTTTATGCAGTTTTAGTTCACAAAAAGAAATTTTCCAGGCTCTAGTCTTTGCCACTCAGCCTGTGTCAGGCTTCACCTTTATAAATGGAGACAGTTAAGCCCGGAGGCAGCTCCGTCAGGTCAGACTCCTGGCCTTAGGTAGAAGGCTCGGTCACGCTGCTGTGATTTCAGCACTCAGCCCTGTTGGAAGTGTTGCTTTTTCTTCACACACGTGGCTGTTGTTTTAAAGTGCTTCCGAAATGTGGCCAAGACAGCAGAAAAGGTGCGAGCGTCCCTGGCTACAAACGCGTTTGAAACCAAGAGGAAAAGAACGCGCAGGCAGCCAGTAGTTGCTGCAGAAACGTGATTTTCAAGCATCTGCGTCACCTGCAACCTCATAGAAGCCTCAGTTTTGTTTAAAAAGGAGCGAGTGATCAGAAAGAATCTTTGACCACTTTGTATGTGTATGATTCACTCAGAGCAGAAGTTTCAAAACCCATGAAAATCCTGCCCCGTGGTAGGCAGGGTGGGATAGGGATGCACTGGGGGCTTTTGAAAGCAAAGTCTGGTTTAACAAAAATTCTGAAAAGTCAGCACCTATGGGGGGTTTGCACACCTGCCCCCCAGTCCGTGTGGTTCACAAGAAAGAAAAAAGAGAAAGGAAGCCGGTAAACAGAAAGGGAGGTTTCCTGGAATTGTCGGGGGTGTTCCGGAAGCATCCACTTGGGACTGGTTTGTTGATTCGACCACTTTGTCCTTGGGATGGGGCGGCTGGGCCAGCTGGGACCGGACCAGGGCTGGTGCCGTGATTGTGTCTACCTCTGCCCTCTCCCCTGCACGCACCGTAACTGCATGGCTGCGACCCCACCCTCATCGTCCGTCTCTGCACCTCTTTCTCCTCACGGCTCCTGGATAGGGAGAGGCGGAGGGAGGACAGTAGCCCAGCTTGCAGGGGAGGCAGGGGGTCACACATCCCAAACCGCACAGCTGGAGGCAGGGCAGCGGGAGGACCATCTGGTCACCTTCTTTCTCAGACCCTTCCCCAGCCCCCCGCCAGCCCCCAGCTCTGGTTTTCTAGGAGTCCGTCCCCCACACAGGACAGCCCTCCAGTCTCTCACCCTCTCCATGAAGGCCACTGGGGATTAAAAAGGAAAAAGAGAAAAAACGGCCCCAGCTAGGATTGGGGGTGCAGAGGGGGCTTGTGATTTCCCAGAGGACAGACTAGGACTGAGGTTAGGGGCAGGAAGGGGCAGCTAACCTCGCCCACCCCACCTCGCTTGCAGTACACAAGAGCTTCCGGGGCCCCAGGGAAAAGGAACCAGCCTCTCCCCTTTCATCTCCACCCAGCTGGAAAAAAAGGGTGGGGAGGGGTAGGGAAATCAAGGTGTTGCTTTGCCAAAATGTGCTCACTGTGTATTTCTCTCTTCTCTTCCTCCTTCCCTCTCTCTCCCTTCTCTCTCTCTCCGTCACCCCTCTGGCTCCCCCTCCCCGGCCCCCGTGTGTCTGTCTGTCTGTCTGTCTCTCTCCCAGGCCTTATGACCTATAGAAGCCAGGCGGTGCAGGAACATGCCAGCACCAACATGGGGCTGGAGGCCATAATTAGAAAGGCACTCATGGGTAAATATGACCAGTGGGAAGAGTCCCCGCCGCTCAGCGCCAATGCTTTTAACCCTCTGAATGCCAGTGCCAGCCTGCCTGCTGCTATGCCCATAACCGCTGCTGACGGACGGAGTGACCACACACTCACCTCGCCAGGTCTGCAGGCCACCCCCGCCCCTCCCCCGTCTGTCCCCACCCCCAGTGTGATTAATCCTCACTCCTCCGCACTCCTCTGACAACCCCCTCCTCGAGCTTTGGAGCTTGTGACTTTATTTTTGTGCCTGTTTGACCTCATTCTGGAGTTTGCTAATCTGAAGCTGGGCTGATAACCCCCGAGTG
The DNA here is from genome assembly GCA_963574225.1 of Lagothrix lagotricha. Lineage (NCBI taxonomy): Eukaryota > Metazoa > Chordata > Mammalia > Primates > Atelidae > Lagothrix > Lagothrix lagotricha. The sequence goes on along the minus strand of CAUYNB010041534.1, from coordinate 6,377 downwards.
TCTGCACCCTCTCCCCCAGCCCCGGCCCCCTGCCCACTAGGCCCGAGGTGCTGCCGCCTGCCTCGGACACTCACACTGCCGTCCGCCCCCAGCCCTCCTGCCTTCCTCCCTGCGGGGACCCGGCCTCCTGGCCTGGCTGTCTCCTTGCCGAGACCGGGCTGGAGTGAAGGCCCATCCCCACTGCGTGGACGGGGATGGCAGCCAGGCCTGTGTGCAGCGTCTGCCATTCCTACTGTGTGTCCACAGCTGGCCCTTAGCCTGGCGGGGAGGAGCCCAGGGTCTGCGTCAGCCCTGGGAGTCAGGGAGCCCTAGGACTCAGCTCCCCATCTGCCTGGGTCCCCATCAGTACCCTCTACGGGAGCAGGGAGCGGAGGAAACAGATCGGGGTGCAGCTCTCCAACCTTGACAGTGGGGCCCCAAAAAGCTTCTGGAGCCTCCGCCGGGGTCAGGCCTGGCCTCAGGGGTCCTGACTTCTCTGCTCGGGGCCTGGAGCCTGCCTGGCCTTGGCGTGGTCCTGGGACCATGCTCAGAGTCAAACCGGAGGCCCAGGCTTCACAGTCAGGGTTGCAGGCCTGCAGGCCTGGGGCTGGGGGCTGTAGGACAGCCGGGGCGGGGGTCCTGCTAACAGCAGACAGTGTAGCCACCACCCCTCCCAGCAGAAACTGTTCTCCACATTCCAGGCTCATAGCTGGGTCTGGCCATGTGGTCAACCCTGGCTTCCCAGCTGGGGCGGGCGGCAGGGAGGAGGGGTTCGTGTCGCTGCTCCCCCTCCCTCTTTGGAGGGCCCCTGGCAGGACCTCACCCCGTCCATTCCCATCTTGTCCCCTACAGGCAGTGGCGGGAAGGCCAAGGTCTCTGGCAGACCCAGCAGCCGAAAAGCCAAGTCCCCAGCCCCGGGCCTGGCATCTGGGGACCGGCCACCTTCCGTCTCCTCAGTGCACTCGGAGGGAGACTGCAACCGCCGGACGCCGCTCACCAACCGCGTGTGGGAGGACCGGCCCTCGTCCGCAGGTGGGCACCGGCGGGGGCAGGGCTGGGCTTTCCAACTACCCCACACCAGGCTGCGAATCCCACCAGGGCATTGAATGCCCAGCGCCTGCTGCGTGCCCAACTCACAGGCCTGGTCTGCAGAAGCGAGGTCCAGCGGCCTCGGCAGCCGAGCCCGGCTCACAGACGGTCAGGAGGCTTCCTCCAGGGCCATGGGCAGAGAAAAAGGGTGTGATTGGGGCCGGCCAGGTCACCCGGGCCTGGTGGGCCGTGCAGGGGGGCCTGGACTCTCTCTGATGCGTAGTGAGGAGCCCTGGAGGGCTCTCGGAAGGGAAACGCTGATCTAACTTAGGGTCAGAAGGTCCCTGGGAGAACAGACCAGAGGGACAGTGAAGACGCTACCGCTACAGTCCAGGCCAGAGATGGCGGGGTGTGAACGGGGACAGAAGTAAGAGGTGAAGAGAGCCGTTCGCAGTTAGGAAGGGCTGGGAGCGCTGTCGGACAGAAACGCCGAGGCCCCGGTTCCCGGTGCGGTGGGCAGGCGGCCAGCGGGAGCTGCCCAGCTCACACGTCTCGCTTCTCCACGCAGGTTCCACGCCGTTCCCCTACAACCCCCTGATCATGCGGCTGCAGGCGGGTGTCATGGCCTCCCCACCCCCGCCGGGCCTCCCCTCGGGCAGCGCGCCCCTCGCTGGCCCCCACCACGCCTGGGACGAGGAGCCCAAGCCACTGCTCTGCTCGCAGTACGAGACACTCTCTGACAGCGAGTGACTCCGAACGGGGGGACGGGCAGTGTCGGGTCCCAGCGAGCCACAGGAACAGCCCGGCAGGAGTGGGGCGGCTGCCGACTCCCCCCACCGAGGAAGGAGCCCCTGAGTCTGCCTGCACCTCTGTCCATCTGTCCGTCCAGAGCCGGCATCCTTGCCTGTCTGAAGCCTTAACTAAGACTCCCGCCCCGGGCTGGCCCTGTGCAGTGACCTTACTCAGGGGATGTTTACCTGGTGCTCGAGAAGGGAGGGGAGGGGCCGGGGAAGGGGCACGGCAGGCATGTGGCAGCCACACGCAGGCGGCCGGGGCGGCCAGGGACCCAAAGCAGGACGACCATGCACCTCCATGCCACTGCCTCCCCCGAATGCATTTGGAACCAAAGTCTAAGCTGAGCTCGCAGTCCCCGCGCCCTCCCTCCGCCTCCCATCCCGCTTAGTGCTCTGGACAGACGGACGCAGGCCCTGTCCAGCCCCCAGTGCGCTCGTTCCGGTCCCCACAGGCTGCCCCAGCCAACGAGATCGCTGGAAACCAAGTCAGGCCAGGTGGGTGGACAGAAGGGCCGGGTGCGGCCTGGGGCGAGCGGCTGCTGCAAGGACTGGACTTCTTTTCACACATCGTTGCCGCAGCGGTGGGAAGGAAAGGCAGATGTAAATGATGTATTGGTTTACAGGGTATATTTTTGATACCTTCAATGAATTAATTCAGATGTTTTACGCAAGGAAGGACTTACCCAGTATTACTGCTGCTGTGCTTTTGATCTCTGCTTACCGTTCAAGAGGCGTGTGCAGGCCGACAGTCGGTGACCCCATCACTCGCAGGACCAAGGGGGCGGGGGCTGCCGGCTCACGCCCTGCTGTGTCCTCCCTCCCTCCCTTTCTTGGGCAGAATGACTTTGATGCGTATTCTGTGGCCACCATCTGCGCAGGGTGGTGGTATTCTGTCATTTACACACGTCGTTCTAATTAAAAAGCGAATTATACTCAAGTGACAAAGATTTCTTCTCTACCTCAGACTGGGCAGCCAGTAGGCCAGACAGCTAGGGTTTAGGGGACAGGCGGAATACAACCCTGGAGGGCCAAGGCCACATCCCCCTGAGTCACCAGGGACTGAACCCTTTTGCAAGTGAATATACCCTTCGTAAGGACATCACCATCAAGGCATCAAATAGTTGCATCCATGGTGAAGGTGTCAAGTATTCACACCCATGGTGAGAGGGTGTGAGATGTTCACACCCATGTGTCAGGTATTCACACCATGGTGAGGGTGTCATATGTTCATACTCATGAGGATGTCAGATATTTACACCCATGTGTCAGGTGGTTCACATCATGGTAAGGGTGTCAGGTATTAATACCCATGGTGAGGATGTCATATGTTCACACATGGTGAGAAGGTGTCAGGTATTCACACCATGGCGAGGGTGTCAAGTCACACCCATGAGAGTGTCATGTTCACAATCATGGTGTCAGATATTCACACCATGGCAGGTGTCAGATATTCACACCATGGTGAGGGTGTCATGTTTACACTCATGGTGTCAGGTATTCACATCATGGTGAGGGTGTCAGATGTTCACACTCATGGTGTCAGGTGTTTACAGCATGGTGAGGGTGTCAGTTACATCCATGGTGAGGATGTCACGTTCACAGTCATGGTGAAAGGTTGCAGGTGTTTACACATGTCAGGTATTCACACCATGGTGAGAGTGTCATCACACCCATGTGTCAGGTGTGCACACATGGTGTCAGGTATTCACACCATGGTGAGGATGTCAGATGTTCACACTCATGGTGTCAGGTATTCACACCATGGTGAGGATGTCAGATGTTCACACTCATGGTGTCAGGTATTCACACCATTGGTGAGGGTGTCAGGTATTTGCAACATGGTGAGGGTGTCAGGCATTCGCACCATGGTGAGGATGTCAGATGTTCACACTCATGGTGTCAGGTATTCGTACCATTGGTGAGGGTCAGGTATTTGCACCATGGTGAGCATGTCAGGCATTCACACCATGGTGAGGATGTCAGATGTTTACACTTATAGCAAGAGTATCAAATATACCCAGGGTGAGGGTGTTGGGTATTCACACTCATAGTGAAGGTATCTAGTATTCACACCCGTGGAGTCCAGGATGGCCATCACTTTCTACTTGGAGTCTTTTCAATGTCATCCCTGCCCACAGAGATTATGATAGGGGGTGTCCCAGTGTGTTTTCAATACAGGCAGGAGAGAGAGCAACCCCTGCCAATTTGGGCAGAGACTGCTGCCCACCTGCCTCTCGGGTTTGGGGGTACCACTTCTTGGGTGTGCCCTGTCCTATGCCTGTGGCATGCCTTCTGGAGCAGAGTGGAGCCTGGTAATGGCCACGGTTCTTTGCCATTGACCTGGTCACTGTTGGCCTTGTCCCTCAGTGCCAGTGGCCTGGCCCTCCCCCTCGCTTTCCTGCCCTTTTCCTCTGCTGGCTGCAGCAGCACGGCTGCTCCTCCACACTCACCCAAAGCCTGACGCCCCACCTGGTGCCGTTTTGTATGTAGTCTCAGTCCCCACAGCCAGACTGGGTGGCGGGGCTGGAAGGGTGTCAGGGAGACTTCATTTGTCCACTGGCCCCTAGGTATGGCTGCAGGTGCCCTGGCATGGGGAGGGCACTGGGGCCCCCTGCGGTGCCACTGCCTGCTTCTGTAGAGGGAGGAAGCCCACCCTCACCCTGGAGCTTCCCCTGCTTGTCCAGGCTGCCTTGAAGCCTCCCCACAGGGCTTCCATCTGGGCAGCCCTGTCACAACCTCTTAGCCTACTTATGTCCCCAAGCCAATAGGGACAGTGCTGGCCTGAGTGTGGCCTCTGAGGCCCGACCCCATCCCAGAGCAGAGGTCAGAGAGCCTTTCCTCTTGACAGAGCCATGAGGTCAGCTCTGCCCGATGGCGTTCCTGGAGCCACTGGGCTGTGGACCCCTAGCCAGTGTCCCACTCCACCCAAGACCCACCAGACGTATAACAACTGGCAGCCAGGGAACACCTGCCCTGCAAAGGCTGAATCCTTCTAGGTGGGTTCCCAGGGCAGACCCACCTTCCCAGGCTCTAAAACCTTTGGGAGTGCAGAGGGAGTGGCACGTGGGCCTTCTGCCGCTCATGGGCACAAGATAATCTGCAAAGCAGGGCATTCTGTTTCTGCTCTTCCTTCAGAGGTGCGTCTGAATCATGCTAAGCGTGGCCCAGGGTCCTGGAATTCCGCCTGTCCCCGCCCCTCAGCCTTCAGGCCCAGGCAGTCTGGGGTGCTGGCCTCAGTTCACCCAGAAACAGGCAGTCCGAAATCCCCAAAGTGGGCCCACCCTGGCCCAGCAACTGGTAAGCAGGGACAAAGGGATGGTGCCCACACATATAGGAGCCAGCCGTAGGGGCTCTCATGGGGCTTTGCCAGCAAGGATAGCCAAGATCGGGGATCCCTGGCCCTGTGCTGGTGTCTGACCAACCCCACATCCAGCAGTGTAGACAGCAACCCCGAAGGACTAGGGAGCAATGGAGGGGAGAACCAGGGTCCTGCCTCCCCTAGGAGGGGACCTGGGAGGAGGGGTTCAGAGAGACCTTTGCATCCTCAGGGACTCTGCCCAGCCTCACTGGCTCTCTGTGTCACCCTGAGTACTGTGCCCAGGGTAAAAATAAGCTGAGGCCTTGGGCCTGTGCAGGCCTGGCTTCCAGCTTGGTGGCTGCAATCTGTGTGAACTTGGGGAAGCTTCGGGTGCCCTCTGGGCCTTGATTTCTCATCTGCGTGCCAGGCCCTGATGCGTCCAGACAAGGCTGAGCCTGGCGCCGGGCTGTAGTTCTGAGGCCAGCAGGCAGGTGGCAGTGTGGGGCTGGCAGAGGGCCCTGTCCCAGGCGGGCTTGGCTGCCACCCAGGGCACAGAGCGGCCCCCACCTGGAATCCAGGCTGGGTCGGGGTATTGGTCACGCCAGCCGCCAGGGGTTGCCCGCTCGTACCAGTGCTGCCCAGGATCCCACAGTACCTTGTTCAGCCACAGTTAGACCAGAGAGATGGGGGTGGACCACAGGGCTCAGCCCTCACGGCCATCACCACCAGCCCCCATCTCTGTGCATCTGAACTGGTACCATAGGCACCACAACGTGTCTTCTCTGAGGACCAGGGACCAGACCCAACTCAGGCGGGCGGTTGTCTGCAGGTGCATGGAAAGCTTGCAGCCTCCTGGTGCCCTTAGAGGGTCCACTCTGTCTCCCAGCTACAGCCAGGCGGTCCCCAACCTTCAAAGACCTACCCCCAAAACTGTCATCCCACCTACCCCCAAAGCCGTCATCCACCTACCCCCAAAGCCCTCATCCCACCTACCCCCAAAGCCGTCATCCCACCTACCCCCAAAGCCCTCATCCACCTACCCCCAAAGCCCTCATCTCACCTACCCCCAAAGCCCTCATCCCACCTACCCCCAAAGTCATCATCCACCCACCCCCAAAGCCGTCATCCCACCTACCCCCAAAGCCGTCATCCCACCTACCCCCAAAGCCATCATCCCACCCATCCCCAAAGCCCTCATCCCATCTACCCCCAAAGCCCTCATCCCACCTACCCCAAAGCCATCATCCCACCTACCCCCAAAGCCCTCATCCCACCTA